>JAOVVA010000010.1:5182463-5201350 GCA_028565275.1 Leiocassis micropogon
AGAGCTGCCAAAAATGATAAATTACCCCTCAGCTCTCTCGGTAGTTGGCTCAGGGGCAATCCAAGCTATTTGTCCCATCCAGATATCCTGTTGGTAAACACAGCAGCAATGGTGTGCATGATTGTGTGTGTGTGTGTGTGGGTGGATAAGTCACGGGAGTGTGTGCATGTATACCACAGGGGGGGTGGGTATAAGTATGGGTCAGCGGGTGAGCAATTGAGCATGGTAATGTGTTTGTGTGTGCCTGAGTGTGTGTGTGTGTGTGTGAAAGGCTCGTATAATATATTGCCTGAGGTGTTCCATTTAATTTGCTCATCATGGTCCTGTCTGTTACAGTTCCGTGGCCAGTCGGTCACACCGTCCCCAGTGGAAATGTCTCTCTCTTGATGGTCAGACCTCAGCAGTCAGCGCACACGGGTATGGCCTCTATAGGTTATGGGTTTGATTGCAGGTAATAGCTGCTGTCTTTGTGCCCTCAGGCGAGGCTTTTACACGCATGGCTTCTCTACAGATTGCTCTGCATTTACTTAGTGTCTTTTGCTGCGAGGCAAATTGGTGTCCAGATGAGAGCCGGGTAATTTGTGTTGCTTTAAATCAAAGTGTCGCGAAATTATAAGCTAATGCTTGATTGCTCAGACAATTGCGTAAGTAGTTATTTCTGTATTTATTGTTCAGAAATTCAGTTTCGTTCCATTTGTAAGGATATTTTATAGCCAGTTTCCAAACATGCCCTAGTTCCAGAGGTGTTTGGAAAATGAAATTGTGTTTGCCAGATAATGGATGCAATGGTGGCAATGATGGTGATATATTCATATTGTAATACATTATGTCACAATACACTTTTCTGTGATTTTCGAACACAAATTTTGTACTGAAGTTTTATTTTCTAATAAAAGAAATACAATTGTGTAAATTTTTTTTTCAATTTTAAATGACTATTCATGAATAACGAGAGCATTTATTTGAAAGAATAATTGATCACACACGCACAGCACTGAGTGGTCAGAGTGAATTAGTTGGTAATTATGTTTAGAATTGTAATTATAAAAAAAAAAACTAACACAGTCGCAATATGAATTGAATCTGCACCAGTTATCGTGATAATATCGTATCGGCTTGTCCCTGGTGATTCCCATCCCCTAGTAGTCATTGATGATTAATCAGTTATTGATTTCTCACACATTTGTCTTAACTGATAAATGTGTTACAAACAAAAATTTCAAATTGCCTTTGAATCAGTCTGTGTAGTGTTTCGAGCCACAACACTAACTAGCTTCTAACGCAAGGCTGGATCCCAAATCCCTCTCTAACGCCTAGTTAAGGGCACTTCTTGATGTGAGTGGAAAAAAGCATATTTAGCACTTTACATAGTGTACAAGCTTTTCAGTTTAGACTATTTGGAATTTAACCCCAGAGCAGTTAGTTAGTCAGTTAGTCAGTTAGATTAGTTAGTTCTTAATGAGAGAGCTTGAAATGTCGGTATTAATTATGTAGGCATACACACTGAATAAGTTAACGCTACCAAACTTCTGCAAATTAATATCCATATTACCTTCTTTATCCAGCTTTCACAAGCATGTGAAAAGCTCTTTTGAAAGTCCACCACATCATATGAAAATAATCAGAAGACAGAAGCTATCAGTTGCTTGGTTACTACTCTATCTGTTTGTACAAAGCTGGGTAATAAAGTGTGTAATCAGGTAATCATCAGGTAATCTTTCGCTTATTTATTTATTTTTACCTCAGAAATACACCTTTGGTAGTGATTAGCACTGTCGCCTTGCACCTCCAGGGTCCGGGTTCGATTCCTGGCCAGGCTCGATTCCCGTCTCCCGTGCTTGGTGGGTTTACTCCGGGTACTCCGGTTTCCTCCCACAGTCCAAAGATATGCAGGTTAGGCTAACTGGCGTTGCCAAATTGCCCGTAGTGTGTGATTGAGTGTGTGAGTGTGTGTATGTGTGTGTGCCCTGTGATGGATTGGCACCCTGTCCAGGGTGTACCCTGCCTCGTGCCCTAAGTCTCCTGAGATAGGCTCCAGGTCCCCGTGACCCTGAATACAGGATAAAGCGGTATAGAAGATAAGTGAGTGAGTGAAATACACCTCGACTTAACAACAAAAATACATAGTAGCCTAATGTCGGTTAACATTGCTTCTACCATCCATTTTTCTGACTGATGTCATGGTAGTCATGTGTCTGCAAAAGGTCAATAGATTTTGTAGAATTGTGAACTTTGGTCTCATACCACTTGGTTGTTTGGTGGGTTATTTGAGCTCGTTTAATGATGGCAATTTATTATACCTAACCGGACGATTCTCTTATGTTTTTAAAAAAAAATTGTAATGACGATGAGTATCAGTTTTGATGGAAAAAATCCATATTGTCCTTATTGTTACTGATCTTATGATTAAGGTCAGACTTACAAGCAGAACTTGCAGTTTCTCTTTGGTATTAATAAAGTACTCCATCCATCCATCCATCCATCCATCCATCCATCCATCCATGGTAATTAGCTGTATTATTACTGTATTTATGTATATGTAAGATCCTTACAAAGATACTAAGATAAATATATGTGTGTGTGTGTGTGTGTGTGTGTGTGTGTGTGTGTGTGTGTGAGAGAGAGAGAGAGATCGACTGTATTAAAGATTTTAGCAGATCTTCCTCTCATTCTGCATTGAGCTTTCCATGAGTATGGCATAAAGGTTCTGGGAATACCCTGGGCGGAGAGTTCTCAGAAATAGGATTTTGTTTTACTTTCCTGTTTTATGAATTGTTTCTGTTTCAGTTTAAGTAGTGTATAAGTAAACTAGTGTTTCAGGTTCCAGTGGCATTCGATATCTATACACACAGTGTCTTCAGTCTTCTGCTCAGTATATACCGATCGCAAATATCATTAAAACCGCCTGTGTAATCCTCTACACATATTATACAACTGTAAAGCTGCCGTGTCTGTGCATTGAAGATATTTGTGAAAAAATAATTTGAGGGGATGTAAGATGAGTAATAGAACATCAAGATGGTTTTTGGAATTTTTGTTTTGGCTTTTCTGTGGGATCTGACCTGTTGGGCTGGCCTTTGCTCAATACGGGCATAAATTAGATTGATGTGCCCATGGTTCAGTCACCAGTTTTTACTAATCAGTGTGATTCAATTCCCCTGGAGGTGTTAATGTTATGGCTGGTCGGTGTATGTTTGTAAAATAGAGGCTATTTTTTTCTGTCCTTGTACCTTTGTGATAAACCACTGCACATGTAAGTGTCATTGTAAGTTTGTATTGTATTCAATACAACCCGCTTGCTCTGAGATTAGCCTGTGTATTAATAGAAGCACTTAACTTTCACTCCTATGCCATATTTATAAAAGTACAGTCTAGTGCATTACTCAGCCGTTTTGATGAGCTCTTGTGATCCAGAAACAAAACATCATCCATGTTGTTGGACAGAACTGAACGAAACGGTTGATGAGAGACAAGGTAACGTGTATTTTATTAAACTTTAGTCACTATATTATTATTATTATTATTATTATTATTATTATTATTATTATTAATATTATCAAGTTTAAGGCATATTTACAAATGTGGTATTTACACCTGGCTCATCAGATAAATTTTTATGTGAAACTATTATTTATTCAAATAATAAAGTGTATATGCCAAAACTGGTGCAATTAGAAAATAAGTTTGGAGCAACTCCACCTAATTTAAGATTTAATTAAACAGCCATTTTCCATTAAAAATATACTTATGCTAACTGAATACCTTTTTAAAATCAAAGCAAAAAAAAAAAAAACATAAGAAAAATCATGTATATTGTATATTTCATGATTATGAACTACTAGACATAAAGTGATCACCTTTAACCAGGATTAGCCTTGCTGATAACCACAAATCTCTTTACTCTTTGTCAGTGGAAAACTGCTCAAACTGTCTTCCAGGTTTTTTTGACCTCGTATGTCGTGACACCTTAATGCAGGACAACTGTCCAGCGTCAGAAAAACTCAGAAAGATTGCCAGACAAAATGGAAACTGGTTAGGCTTTAGATCAGGACTGATGTCAAAACTAGATTTTCTTATTGCAAGCTGGACCAAAATCTAAAATGTCTGTTGTTTTATTTTATTTCAGGATTCCTTATGTGTGACATATACAGTACAGCGTTATAAAAAGTATTGAGCCGTCCCTCCTTTCTTCATATTAAATGAAAGGATTCAGCATGATGGCATAGTGGTGAGCACTGTGGCCTCGAACCTCAGGGTTCGATTCAGGTCTTGGGTCTGTCTGTGTTTTTGGAGTTTGCATGTTCTAGTTGATGGGTTTCCTCCAGAGACTCCGGTTTCCTCCCACAGGCCAAAGACATTAGATTAGATTAGGTTAACTGGTGTTCCCAAATGTACCCCACCTCCTGTCGGTATAGAAGATAAATGAATGAATGATGTAGATTAAGTTAAAGAAATAGGAATAGATGTTTTTCTGTGTCAGGCTGCAAAGTACCTAAAGATAAAAATGTATTATTTCAGTTGTTTCTGTAGACTCAGCAGCAGCCTCATTTCCCCTTTGTCTGTTCCAACCACTCAGCATTCAGCATCACCAGTACAGTATACTAATTACCAGCCTGATCTTCTGTAATCATCTGCACCTGTTTCCACTGGTTCATGCCTTAAGTTACAGTAGATGTTTTTTTATGCTTGAATAATCCATTGGTGAGTGTGTGGGTTAACAAACCAAAAACCTTTCTCTAAAGCTGCTCCGGTACAGGGACTGGACTGAAAATGCCTGGACCTGAAAACTTGCCAAATAATTTGGACAAAAAAGTCCTTCAGGATGCCTGGAGAACTGTTCCTCAATACTGCATTAAATATAAAGAAAGTATGGCCCTTTTGAAGCAAAATATAAAGAAATGAGGGCTGGCCGAAGACCTTTGCATAACACTGTGTGTGTGTTTTTTTTATTTTTTTTTTTTTATTTCAGCTTTTCATGTTTTTAGTTCAGTGTAAGTACTGTACAGTGCTACAGTGGAATTGAAAAATTAGTTCACAGCTCACAGTTTTGGAGCCTCTAATAATAGAGCAACATCTCAAGGACAGTTTCATTGCAGAAGGTCACCTCTTTTTTTTTTTCCTCTTTCCTCTTTCCTCTGTGCATCCTTTCTCTCCCTCTCTTGCATCTCACATGATGAGATTGCCTCCTGCGTCTGTAGACTTCTGTAACAAGGTAATTCCATCACCGGGGGATGGCTGAGTTACTTTTTGAAATGCAATTTGGAAATCAGAAACTCAAAGAAATGATCCAAAAATAGGCTGAAAAGAAAGAAAGAAAGAAAACTGAGACTATGATATACTGAAGAAATAAGACGAAGAAATCCGGTTGTTCTTCGCTCCTTCTCATTCCTCTTGGTATGATTGATTTTTGAATTAATAATGACCAGAGGAAAGGAAAATAGAAGGACAACATGTTTATTTTATTCAGCATGAAATCTTGTAGAAAGATGATTGACTGATAGAAGCTATCGCTGCAGGCGAAGAAAGAAAATGAAGAGAGGAGATGGGTTAATTTGCAGCACTTAAAGGACCTCAGTGAAAACTCCCAGCTGGGCTGTTTGTGATGGCATTTACCTTGACATTTCTTGCTGATGAACTTTATTGCTCTTTTAGACAGAGAAATTGCTTTCACCTTTATGATAATGCCTTACTCTGAAGGTTCTGTAGATACATTTCTTCTTCTGTCTCGTTGCCAGCGGTCTGTAATAAAGCTGCATCAGTTTTTTTGAAACGCAGTTTGGTGATTTTGAGTAGTTCCACCACCGCCTCAGATTAGACTTTGGCCAGTGGGAGATCTGTCAAATGCATGTCTGCATCTTTTTTCTTTTCTTTTTCTTTTCTTCCTCCATGTACCGATTTATTTTTAGGTGTAGTACTAATAAAAAGTTTGGACACATCTTTTAATTCAATGTTTTTCTCTTGCGATTTATTTTCTACATCCTAGAACAATACTGAAGATTTCAAAACTGTGAAAGAACACCTATTGCATTCAGGTAATTAAGTAACAACAACAGTCAGTTGTTATTTTGAGACACTGGAAAATCAGGAAAGACTATTTAATTTGAAGGTGTGTACAGACTTTTAACTGGTAACGTTAGTATTTATCTGTTATTTTCCTTCATGTAAAAGTGTTTCTTATGTTAAATTCCCATGGAGTCAGCATGTTCTCCCTGTGCTTGACGATCTTCCTCCAGGTGCTGTACTTCAGGTTTACTCCCACATTCCCAAATTGCCTGTAGTGTGTGAATGCACATGTGTGAATGTTGACCGGAGGTCCTACCACAGTCGTAAATAGGGTATAAATACAATGGTAATCACCATTGGCCTCCACGATCCCCAGTTGGACTACAGAGGTTTCTAGATGAATATATGTATATACTGTACATATACATCTTGTATCTGCTGAAGGCATCCAAAATATGCAATAATCTCCTTTGAACGGTTGATATTGAAATGTGTTTTCTACTTACAGTATGTAACGCCTTCATAGCAGCTCTAAATTGCTGGGTTTTGAGGCTGGTGACTCTAAATGAACTTCTCCTCTGCAGCAGAGCAGATTTGGTCTTGTTTTCCTGGGATGGTCTTTATGAAAGCCAGTTTCATCATGGTGCTTAATGGGTTTTTAAAAAAATCCAGTATTGTTCTAGGATGTCGAAAATACATACAAACTCGTGTCCAAACTTTTTGACTTGTGTATACAAAGTTTCAACTGGTACTGTACATAACAACGAGTGACACAAACGGCGCATCGTGGTTGACTAATTTTGGCGCTAAAATGGAACTCCAATGGAACTATTTCCAGAAGAAAATTAAACCAAAAGATAGTAACATTAGAGCACTAAAAGAAGAGTGATGCGCTGTGTGCAGGACACTATTGTGTCCATCCCAATCTCTGATCAGATTTCTAAACCCTGTTAGAAACTTAAGGCTCCATGAATATGGTCGGATATGATGTTAAATGATCCGAACGTCATTTTATCAGTCATTCCTACTTTGAAAAACAATGTTGTCCCGACAGTGGAGGTCATCGCAATGCTGTTATAACTATATTGCAACAAAACTCACCCAGCATTAGCGTTCCTGCTGGGTATCGTCTGATCCAGCAACAAAGCCGAATAATGACTGTGCTGTTTTCTCTGCGTCTTACTTGCTCTCCCAGCCATGCACAACTGCCATTATGATGATGAAAATAGGGACCCATTTATATATCAGTGTTGTTTATATGGACCCTCACTGAGATAAAGAGAAGATTATTGTTAAAATTGTACAGCTATGAAATCTAAAAGACGCCCTGGGGAAATGAAAGACAGCATTAGCCAGTGAACAGAGCACAATGCTTTGAGGCATTCTATTTTGTACAAAAAAAAGGACTGCTATTGCTTGGACGTGTGGTGAAAATTAGACTCGTGCAAGACCAATCACTATGATCCTAATTACGGCAACAGTATACCGTAAACAATAAAATTACTAAATAAGGGGAGGGAGAAAAAGGCTTATTTAAGTAATTTGCAGGTGAGTACTTTTGTACTTGTAACTGTAGTGGAATTATTATAAATAGAGGACTTGCTTGAGCTTGCTTGAGTAATATTTTACCTAGAGCATCTCTACTTTTACTCAGTTCCAGGATTCGTGTACTTTGCTCACCCTAGTGTTGGCAGAACATAGGGAACCGTTTTACACACATGGAGTGTTTGGGGCCTGGATATGCACACCATACCATGCTCTAATCACTGCATCATTCTTGCTCATCGTATGCAAAGGATTATTTTGAAACTAAATGGTACAGGCATTTGAGAAGTCCCAAAAGGGAAACTTTCCTCTAGGTAACCTTTAAGGGTATCTTCAGAGGAGCAAGACCTTAAATGTGTATACTCTGGTTTTTGATCATGGCTCACTTATCACTTTACATTGATGAAAATCCAAGCAAAATTTGACCCTATTTTACCCGCCCCCAATGGAAAAGTTTGACCACTCCACTCCACTCCTGCAGAAAGTTTAACTCATCGTTTTAGCTTTTACAGACAGTATGACCAATCCTTTCTTCTCCCACAACTTGTAACCAATTTACCCTGCTTTGGTAGTCTTTTCGGGACCCCACAGAAGGTTTGGTTAAACCCAATTGGTCCTACAGAAGATTTGACCAATCCTAAATATTCCTAAGTGAGTTATAACCAATTTCAGTATTGCCAATCCTGCCTGCTTCCGAAAAAAAATTTGACCAACCCTGCTCTGGAAAAAAAACGTTTTTTGAAGCTGGGCACTTCTGATACAAAGTTTGCCAAATCCCACCAACTCAAAAAAGTAAAAACTGCGAGAGTCTCTCATTTAAGGTTTGACCAATCCAACTAACTCCTACCGAAAGCCAATTCTGGGGACAGTTTTTCCAATCCACCCTTCTCTGGAAGAAATTTAAACAGACCTGCCTGCACCTACAGAATTGTGACCAATCCCAACTGCTTCAACAGAAAATTTGACCAATAGTAACTTCCCTCACAAAAAACTGGAAGAATCCTTTGATCAGTCTGTTCTAGTAGAAAGTCTGTTCAATCCTGCCCTGTGATAGAAAGTTGGTCCAATCTGCCTGCTCTTACAAAATGTTTAGGCCAATCCTTTCTGCTCTTCAGAAGGTTCGACCAGTTCCACGCGCTCTGCAGAAGGTACAGCGAATCCCTCCTCGTCTAGTAGGTGTGACAAATCTGTCATGCTCTAAAGAAGGTTTGACTAATCCATCCTGCTCTGTAGAAGGTTTCACCAATCTGTCCTGCTCTACAGAAAATTTGATCAATTCCAAGTGCAATTCCATGATGGTTTGACCGATCCCACCTGCTTTCTGAAAAAGTTTGATTAAATCCACCCACCAGCATAAAAAGGTTGACCAATCCCATCAATTGCTGCAGAAGTTTTGACCAATCCATGCCCCAGCATTTTTACCTGGTGGCTGCGTACAATTAGTTTTTTATGTGCTAGATGTTTCTATCTTACAGAATACAAATAATTGAGACATTTTAACCACTGTTATGATTACGAGTGAGGGTAATGGGGTGCCACATGAGTATCACATACTGTATGATTTCATGTCATTAAATGATGACTTACTTTTGCTCCAAACCATTTAGAAAGAAAAACTGCCTGTGGGTCCTGCAGAATGGAACCAGCCATAGAACTGTTAAGGAACACTAATAAGATTGTGTGTCTTTATAGCACCAAAACACTGTTCTATAATTGTAAACTGATTGTGTGGAACTGATTCTGTCAGGGTGATTGTGGATGAGTTGATGAGGCATGAGATGGTTTATAGAACTCAGCTTGTCTACCTCTCTTTCTCCCTCTCTCTCTCTCTAATTCAAACTCTCTTCATGACTCTCCATTAGACAAAAAGAGCCGTTGTTGGACGCTTATCACAGTTAACGCAGCTCAAGCTCTGTTTCCATGGAGAGCGTGTGGTTTCCACGGCACTGGAGTGAGAGATTCCGTGTGAATGCTGGTCTATTGGTGTGCTTGAATGTGGAGCACAGAGAAGCCATAGGGATTCAAACTGACCCCCTACATCCACACTCAAACAAAGCGTCACCGAACACCTCAAGCGCTATTGTTTGACCTTTAGCATGCTGCGCTCGGCTATCTGATATAATTTACTTCAAGGACCTTTGGCAGCATTTTACAAAGGAACTTTTCTTTCTGCTCAGTCTTCCTGTAACACAGAGATGCTGGTATTCCCTTTTAGTACTATACCATACACTTATCCTTGTGTGTGTATAAAAGCATACCAAAGTATTTTAAAGTATAACTTACAGACAATTGATAAGTTCTGACTTTGTATCACTTGTGGAAAACAAAACCTGACCTTTTCTTAATGTATCAGAACTGATTTCCGTTACATGCAGAGATGATTTCGTCCCTTAGAGTCTCATAGACTACTGACCTTACATGACCCCAAAGAAGCAGGTTGAGTGATTAAATTTTTTTTTTATTGTTAGTTTCAAATCTAGCATGGGTCTAAAATATATTGAAAAATGTACAGTTTCATACTGTATAAGGAAAGACAAGCAAGAATGACAGAAGGAAATGACAAAGAAAATGCTGAAGAATGTCTGATATGACTGCTCGACTAACGGTGATATTTTTTATTATCACTAAAAGTAGTTACAGTAAGCTGTCGTTTTATTATTTGTAAAATCTATTTTCCATCGGTATATACTATTTCATCCATCCATACATCTAGGGACCTCTGTAATCCAACTAGGGACCGTGCAGGCCAATGGTGGCCATTGTATTTATTCCCATCTTGTACGACCGTTGTAGAACCTCCGGTCAACATTCAACGGCATTCGGACCGCCAATTACTAATGGGCTTGTCTTTGAACTGTGGGAGTAAACCGGAGAACCCAGAGGAAACCCAGCAAGCACGGGGAGAACATGAAAACTCAGCGATGCACACAGAGAGAGACTTTTTCATGATATATTTCATTTTATTCATGATAGGATATTTTCCCTATTTCCATAACTGAAACATCACTAAAAAACTAGCTACTTATTATTATTATTATTATTATTATTATTATTATTATTATTATTATTATCATCAATGTAATTTTTTTAACCAATTGTATTTTTCGAAGGGGATATAATTAAATATATTTAAGTTAGCACTACACAAAACACAATAGAATGTATTATTGTTTATTATACATTTGATTGTGTACTGTGTTTTTTTTTTTTTTGTAGTGTTTCCGTCAATTCAATTCAATTGAATTCACAAACACTTTATTTATCCACAGGGGACAATTTAAGGCAGAGTAGTACAGAAACGACAATAATGAATAAAATATAACTTTGAATCAGCAGCTATTGTAATTAGCTACCGTGTTTATTGGCTTACATATTCAACCCTCATGAAGTTTTATGATTAAATTTCACCTGGAAAAACTGAACAGTGTTCTGACTCACAGATTTATGTGCGTTTGATTTGAAAGCAGCTGTAAAACAATAATACATGGAATATATTGCGAGTCAGAGTTCGGAAATATTAAAGACTATTAAAACGGGAAATTGAACTTCCAAAAATCTGTAAATGTAAAATTAGAAAATTATCCAGACTTCACAAAAAAAAAAAAAATAATAAAATACAAGACTTCTGTCTCAATGAGCCACTTTTCAATTGAACTAGCAGAACCCATAGTGGTGAGTATGAGGATTAGAGTTGAGCAGTGAGGAAACTTTGAGTATTTATCAACAATTAAGCACACAAGCTGGCATCATTTAATGCACAAAAGTAGAACCAATGTAAATTAAGTGAAGGATGTCATAATTAATGTTCCTGCTGTATATCTGCTCAACCTGGGTTCCAGTAAAAGACAGGCAAGAGAAAGGAGACGAGCATACACGTGCGTGTTTTAATGTCGTAGTATTGAGACAATGGACATTACCGTGTTTTTAAAGCTAGCGTTTATTGATACTAGAACTAATTTCAGAAATTGATATCGCATAATATCGTCTGGTTACTTTACTACAAATAAATTATGCCATCATAGGTGCTTAAATTGCTAATATTACAAAATGTATAATAAAATTATCACATTAGAATATTTAAAGACATTTTAAAAATAATAGTTATTAATTAAAAAAAATTCAACCTGTGTAAAACTGAGGATTTATAATTTATTATATATATAAATTATTAAATTAAAATAATAAATAACAATGTGTATGGTATATTTCAGAAAAGTGTATTGTGACACTTTTTTTTTTTTAAGATGATTTCATCATCTTTCCCAAACTACATGCCTTCCTTACTTCTGAAAAAGAGATCACTTCTTCCGAGCGAGAGAGCATTTCGTTCTAAACATTAATCCGAAGTGAGTTCACCATTATCAACGTGACCAGTTGAGCTAATGTAACCCAGATGCTTTCCACACAAGCGTTCTGTTCGGCTTCAGCCTTCACCAGCTAACATGGCAATGATTAATGAGATTTTTCCTGGAGCAGACGTTAATGTTACAGTTTCACCTGTAGTGTTTGCGCGAAGGGAATCTTTTCTTGTGTCTGGATCACCACAATTTCCATAATTAACTTGTCTCATGTTGAACATTAGTCATGGTGTATTAGGAGAGAGACAGCGTGATGGATAGGACGCGATGGGGGAGCTACAGCTGCCGAATGAGAGCTCATGATGGAGGATCACCCTGGCAAGCCACGAGCAGTATTTTTGGATGCTGGCCCTATGCGTGCATCGGGACTAAATAATAACGTCAGATGGGATTTGTTGTTTGAAACTACTTAAGATCTGAGTTTCGCCTGTGTTGGATGCACATGGCGCTTTGTATAAGCCATCTATTTGAATACGATAGCAATTCACAGTTTAAATGGTGCGTGATTTTATTGGATGCATTAGGTGATAAAAAAAAAACAGGCCATATGTTTTTTTTTTTAATAGTGGTCTATTTCCATTAGGGTTAGTGTCCATACTTTGCTCATATGTTACAGCCCACTGATATCGAAATCCTAGGCTTATACAGCTATAATAACCATTTTTATAATAGCCCTCCTGCTATTTCAGATGATTCAAAGCCCCTCTAGTCCGATCATATTTGAAATTCGACTCTGAAAATCTCCAGATAGATTGATTCTCTGAAAGTTTTATAAGATTATGGCTCTAGAGGCATTGCTTAATGCATTAGCCTTATATCCCTTCAGAAGAGGAAGCAATTACGTTGGCCCACTTTCTCAGATTCCATCATAAAGCTGTATGAAATGTATGCAAATTTTCCCAGATACTCGAGATCCACACTCCAACTCGGTTTCAACACACACCTCGACCCACTGAACAACATTGATGCTTACGATGTGTGTGTGTGTTTTTTTTTTTTTCCTTATCATCATTGTTGTTCGTAGACTGAACATGTCTGTGTCGATGAAAAACACTGTGTGTGTGTGTGTGTTGAAGTGTCTTCTCGCTTCGTTAACCTGTTTTTGATATGCAGCCACACGCTCAATGCCTCAATGCCGCACCTCCTCCTTATGGACCAAAATGGCTTTTTAGGAAGAGCCATTTCTGTGGTATTGTGGTGTCTTGCGCTTTTTGTATCTATTTTTCGACTCTCCTACGCAAACACCGAATTGGGGCATTAAACAACATGCAACTACGTCACTGTAGTGGATATAAGATGAGGACATCTGACTATAATCGCTTACTTTTCATCATAACCCTCTTTCCCTCTGGTTTTTCCAAAATTATCACAATAATGATTTCTTTGAAAAGTTGTCTTTTGTTCGACAGCTTGAGATTGTACTGGGTGGTATGGCTAGAGATATACGTCATGAACAAATAGTGATATTTGTATACATAATTAACCAAAATTGCATGAGTACATTTGCATTAAAATTTCCATTGTAAAAATTGCATTGTTGTAGAAATTACAATACAACATCCTGTGTTTCTGACTTGACAAAGCCTGTATCTAGTGCCGTACATTGGTGAATGATATGAATTGAACAAATAACATTCAACAATGTCTTTACATTTTTATTTCTTTCAAATTGAAAGTGTACTAAGACGAACCAGGTTAAAGTTTTCTGTTTAGCAAAACATGCCATTATCAACTGAACACTACTTTATCATAAGTGGGTATTAAAATAAAATAACTAAAATAGGAATAAAATAATTTATAGCACATTAAATGTCAGGAGTATGAAACATTGTCTTTTATGTTAATTTTGTCACAGGAAAAACATTAGTCCTATTTCTTTAATTTAATCTACATAATTTAATTTCATAAAAAAAAAATAATAATAATAATAATAATAATAACTATTATTATTTTCAAAAAGTGAAAACATTTGGGATTAATGTGGGTCATACCAGTGCAGGGCCCAATCCCTCCTCCCTGCTGGGAATCGCTCACTATTTCTTTTCCAAGGAATCCGATTTTCCCAAAATTCCCATTTTTTTCCTTTTGGGACTGGGCAACTGTATCGCCCTGAATTTTGCACACGTCCCCTTGAAAGGTCTCTTGAACCTGATGGAATGAACATTTGTTCAAGTTATAAGGGATCCATTTGATACCTGTGACGAACCACTTTGCTCCCTTGACTACTAGCTGACTCGTTTTTGGTCCAATTGACAAACGTGACGTGGCACTTCGAAGGGCTCTATTACTTTATTATTAAAAAACAAACAAACAAAAAAAAACTTTTTGTTTGAAAATAATTCCCCACCCCCCTTCAAAATGTCCCTGGAATCAGTGCCAAAAATCACCACCCCATAGACTTTAATGGGGTTTGTAAATTGGGGACACACTGTCAAAAAACGATTCCGGGCCAGTTGGCAGAAACCGCCGTTCTGCACTCGATTTTTGAACTGCAAAACAAGAAACTTGACATCAGACGAGTTCAAAGCCGACTCTCTCGAACAATCAAAGCTCTGCCACCTACCTCTGATATACTGTAAGCAGTGCAGTTGGTTTCGAGGTTTATGCTGGATACATTCTTTGTGCCTGTGAGATTCACATGCAGGAGGGAGGGGCAGCTGCAGCAAGTGGACCAAGCCACGCCCCCTCGAACCTCTCTCTCTCTCTCTCTCTCTCTCTCTCTCTCTCTCTCTCTCTCTCTCTCTCTCTCTCCTTACTTCACAGTCTTTCAGGAATTGTCTTTTTCTAGTTATTATTATTATCATTATTATTATTTTAAATGAGAATTTCACTCCTAATTTAAAGATGTGAAATTTTCTGAAACATTACATTTAATCTTTATTATTGCTATATTATTTGAATTCCTTTGTCATGTAGTATTTTATATTGCCAATATTAACATTAGCTAACATTAGAAATAGAGCTGCGTAAATCACATCCACGACTGTTGCTTGTTTTAAGCATGAAATCGATGAGAAGCTAATAAATCTGTCATATCTGAGCTAGTCATCTAATTAGATCTCTTAGTTAGCTAGCTGGTTCCGGTAAAGTGTGTTGGTAATTTATGTGGTTGCATGTATGTAGCACCTCGGTCCTGGAGGAACGTTGTTTCGTTTCACTGTGTACTGAACTGTATATGGTTGGAATGACAATAAAAAGCCTACTTGACTTGAAATCGTGTGTACCATAAACAAATAGTATCGTATTTATTTGTATTTATTTGACTCTGCAGTGGAGCTCGGGTAGAGCATTCAGTAGGATATAACGGTGTTACAGATCTTGTAGTAGAACAGAAATAAGTGAGTGGTAAGTGTCTGTCGGAAAATTAATTCCTACATGGAAATAGATGCCAAGATAAATAATTTAGAATCACACTTTGTTCCAAAGGAAAGATGAGGTGCCCAGGAACTGCCACTTCTGATTAATAGCCAGATGTAACTGAGCCGACTGGTAACAAGAATCTCTTTCCCTTTTATCACACTTTTCTTCACATTTCGGTTCTGTAATGACATATTTCACATTTATCAGAGGGAACATTTTGACTCTACCACAGTGTAATAATTACCGAGTTCATCTCGACTAATTATTCTTGCTCACATCACTCCTGACTAGAGGTCATCAAATTCCAACTTCTAATGTCAAGGTCGAACAGATAACATTTGCCATTTCACTCTGTTTTCTGCTGTTCATGATTGGACTAGTTTTAAAATTATTGTAGGAAAAGATGATGACTGTAAGTCACCAATAAAGGGATTATACATCCTGGTTGTTTTTAATTTACTGTATAACTGAATGCAATTTAATGAGGAAACAAAATAATGCTGTATTTATCTCCTTTAGTCATAGCAGTCGTTCATTTATTTTCTTTCTTTCTTTATTTAGTTATTCGCACAACTTCTGATTAGGATTCTCTCGCTCTGTCTGTCTGTCTTTCCTGCAAACTATTTTCCTAAGCTCGTCCGACCAGGTGGGATGGTGTTTCAGGGTATAACAGTTAGTAAGACGCGGTGGTATACTGTCATTTCTGAATTCTTGCACTATGAAATAGTTCCCCTTGTGGATATTGTGGTCAGTTCTGCTCCATTAAGTCTTGCACATTACACTGAAATAAAAATATGTTTCCGTAGATGTTGAGGTTTGAAATAAATCCGAGCACCCATGCTGTTACTATGGATACCTGCAAGAAATGCAAAAGATTTTTTTTATCAGTCATATATAAAGTCGGATATCATATTTTCAGTCGGTCAAGATTTTTGATTTATACATTTATAGCCAAAAGTTTGTGGAAACCTGACTATCACAATTACTTTGTTGAACATCCCATTCCAGATTACAATAACTTCCACTCTTCAGGGAAGGCTTTTCACTAGATTTTGGAGAATGACTGTAAGGGTTTGCGTTCATTCAGCCATAAGCTTTACAGTACGGTAGTGAAACCAGCAATGTTGCATGGTTTGTATTATTATTCTTATTATTACTATTATGATTATTCTTATTATTACTATTTTGCATGAGAATTTCCCTCCTAATTTAAAGATGTGAAATTTTCTGAAATATTACATTTAATCTTTATTATTGCTATATTATTTGAATTCCTTTGTCATGTAGTATTTTATATTGCCATAGTTAACATTAGCTAACATTAGAAATAGAGCTGCGTAAATCACATACACGACTGTTGCTTGTTTTAAGCATGAAATTGATGAGAAGCTAATAAATCGTGTGTACCATAAACGAATAGTATCATATTTAATTGTATTTATTTGTAACATATTTTGTTGCCGCTGGCGAGAAGACTGGATAAGGCTGTAGATGCTGCGATTTGCTTTTTACAATAAGTGACACTGCAGGTAGGACGGTTTGGGGAAAAGGTTAGAGAGTCCAGATTAAAAAGGCTTGGGCATGTGCATGTATCAGGAGGAGAATGGTAGAGATGGAGCTGCCAGGCAGGAGGAGAAGAGGAAGGCCCAAGAGGATGGATGTGGTAAGGGAGGACATGCAGGAGATCGGAGTGACAAGGGAAGATTTGGTAGACAGAGTTAGATTGAGACAAATGGAGCAGCTGAAAGAAGAAGAAGCCACAAGGCCAATAGCGAGGTTAAGCACTTATGTCTGATGAGGAGGTCTGGAGTACAATTAGTGTCCCAGACCATCCCAGTTAGATGAGGTTCAGGCCTCTCAGGTTCTTCCAGTCTATTGATGCCACACCATGTCTTCATGGACCTCGCATTGTGCACAGCAACGTTGTCATGCTGGAACAGGTTTGGGCTCTAGCGAAGGGAAATTGTAATGCAAACAGCATACAAACACATCCGATATGATTTTGTTCTTCCAACTTTAAGGGAACAGTTTATAAAAGAAGCACACGTATGCAGTCAGGTGTCCACATATTTTTGGCCATATAGTCTATATTTCTTTTCCATATAATCAAAATTATTATTAAATTTACTGTGATTTTTTTTTTTTTTTTTCTGCAGGTGCTCCAGTGTTTCTGGAATGAGGGACTACATTTGCACCAGTTGCTCTGATACTGTTTTGATGCCTTCAAAAGCAGCAATAAAGAATGAATTTAAATGAAGGACGGGAAGAACGCACAATCAGCTATTTATCGCACGTTCCGGGAGCCTTGTACAGACCAAGTCATCTCAATTAAAGAAGCTGACGACAGACATGGTGACATAGTGGCGTTTATTATGGAGGAGACCAGCTTTTTAAACATCCTTTCTTTCTTTGAGTATTTTCATACACAGAACTAAATCGATGGTGTAAATTATTTGACACAATTTTGCCCCTTAGCTTATTTGTTTATTTGTTTGTTTTTGGCGGGGAGGGGAGGGGGGGTCATCCCCACGATGCTGGGTGGTGGTTGCGTGCGACGTCTCCTCCGCCAGCTCACTCTCCAGACCATCTTTCTCCTCCTCTTCCTCTTGTGCACGCTCAGCGTCTTCATTTCTGCCTACTTCCTGTATGGCGTCAAAAGGGAGTTTGAGCCTTCTGCCGGAGTCGCACCAGAGGATTGCGATGATGACATCACGCCATCCCGGCTGCTGCCGCTCCAGGATGAAGCGGGGAGAGACGCGGCAGCTGATGGCAGCCAGACCGACCCGGTGGTTCTCGTGTTTGTCGAGAGTCAGTACTCACAGCTGGGTCAAGACATCGTAGCTGTTCTGGAGTCGGCCCGATTTCGATACCACACGGAAATCTCCCCGGGAAAGGGCGACATGCCGACGCTGACGGAGCGTGACCGGGGCCGATTCGCTCTCATCATCTATGAGAACATCCTGAAATATGTCAACATGGATGCTTGGAACAGGGAGCTGCTGGATAAATACTGTGTGGAGTATGGTGTGGGGATTATCGGCTTCTTCAAGGTCACATGATCTACTCTATCTCTCTTTGTCTGTCTGTCCACATGGATGATTAATGTGATAATCTACATTATTATAGTCTGACCTCATCATACGAAATGGATTCGTATTAGGCTAATATTTTACTTTCCAGTTCACACATTTTTTTCACTCCCTCCCTCTCCCATTCCCTGTGTGTGCATGTGTGTGTGTGTGTGTGTGTGTGTAGGCAAATGAGAACAGTCTCCTGAGTGCCCAACTAAAAGGTTTCCCTCTGTTCCTGCACTCGAATTTGGGTCTAAAGGACTGCACCGTCAACCCCAAATCACCCCTCCTGCACATCACTCGCGCACATGAGGTCTGTCCAGACATAGCCTTAAAACCTTCCTTGTTATGAGTGCGCCTAAGGATGATAAATCTGTTCATTAACCCCTTCTGTATGAAAAGGCATATTTTGATTTTATTTGGTTCTTGCGTTAATATAAAATTTTATAGACACTCATTCTATAGAAATTGTAAAGAAATGTATAAGCCATATATATATATATATATTCATATAATTTTTAAAATATTGTGTGTGTGTGTATGTATGTGT
>JAOVVA010000010.1:5204109-5230607 GCA_028565275.1 Leiocassis micropogon
GAGCCGTCATTAATGTGGGAGCACTAGTACCTCTCATCCCTCCCCCCTGAGAGAGCTCGGCCAATCAGCTCTCTCTAAGCCTCCGGCTGTGAGAGGTTAACAGCATCACCCGGGGTTCGAACCAGCGATCTCCGGATGATAGGGCGAAATTTATGTTGTTTAATAATGTAATTTATTTAACGCTCATTGTTTTTGTACATACAGCATGATTTTGATTTTGTATTTTTTAAAGAAATCAAACTCAGTATTCTCACCAAAGCTTAGGATTGAACCCAGATCACTAGCGTTCTGGCCCAGACGAGTTACTGCTATGCAGGATAGACTCAGAAATGTAATACTATGTGCATTGATCAAACTCTACATAATTGAACAAAGTATTTAGAAACTTGTATAAGAAATTAACTCCTGTTTTGATGAGAAAGTTCATTACATTTTTAAGCAATCCACTACACAATTCCAAACTTCTACTTCTGAAGTTTATGGAAGTGACCGATCTTGTTTCCCTAAAAGTTAACAAGAGTCGTTTTGGAGAGATATGAGTGTTACAGAGCTATTTATATGTGGGCTCAAAAATGGCCATTTTTAGCGCTATACTGTTTCGCTTCAAACAATAATCATTTAAAATGAAAATTATTCATATTTCTTAATGAGTATTGATACTAAATTGGTGTGAGCTTCTTGAAGCATATGACCTGTAAGACTTGTTGTTTAAGTTAAAACATTCTCATTTTTGGTAAATGCTTAAAAAGCAAAAAAATCTGTAGTGTCCGTTACCATGTCAAATTCATGTTGCAATATTTTAACAATTTTGCATTACAATAATATACTTATAATACAATAATACAGGTTTATGTCTTTTCAAGTGAAATCTAAATTGGCCAAGTTTCATCTGAATGAAAATTAAGATCATTGAAAGATTTGAATAAAAAAAGTTACGGACACTACATAAAAGGGCATGAAATTGTATTTAGCAAATGTGTTTCTTTTTACCTGATAAAAATATAAATGTGTATGCATATTTAAAAAGAAAAACGAGGCACGGATCGGAAGATAAGAAGCATTATAGCTTCTCATAGCACCATCCCATTGAGTATGGATTTTCTCCTAAATCCGACCCACCACCACATATTTCATTTTTTCAGTGTACTGACACATTCATTTGACTCTAGATAGAATTACACAACATCCAAAAAGTGTCGTCATCCTGTCGCATCCTGCCGTGTATAATTTAGAATCTGACAACCAACAGCTTTTATCTTTAATAGTACACAAATATATAATTACGGTATATTGCATCTGAGTACAAACACACACCTAAAATACGATACACCTTAAACGAAAGTTATTACTGGTAAGAGCCTTGCCAAATGTGCAATCAAAGCGCCGACAAGCTTTCACGTCCCTCAACGACTTATGAAAGTGTCAACGTTCAGGAGCTCTGTTTGTCCAGGAGGGATAGAATTTCATTTTTGGGAAAACAAAAGCCACAGCCCTTTCACATCACAACACTTCCTAAGGCATCTTATTATGAAAGTAATTATTATAAATCCAGAAACCCTGCACTGTTTAGAGCCTGCAATTCTCCATGATTAAACCAAGCGCTAAGCATTTGTATTGACATTGTGTTTAAAGCCAGTACTGTACTTTCATATTATAGTGAAGTGTACTGTACTTACTGTGCATTCACCCACAACAGTTATAACGAGAATCCCATAGCATAGGAAGTGCATTCTTGTTTTTATCTAATACAAATCGAGAAAAAAATAACTTTTAATTGAACACTTATTGACTAGCTGCATCTCTCTTTTTTTTTTTTTTGAGTCAGTTTATTTAGATAAGGAATTTTATGAAGCTCCATTTCTTAGAAACATGAATACGTGGATAGGCGTTAACGATTTTTTTTTAGGGTTTAGAACCAGATACAAGTTTAAGAAAATAAGGAGAAAAGCAGTCGGAAAAATAATTATTGGTCAATGTTACATTTGTTTAAAAGTTACTTTTGTGTCCTCATTGTAATCATAACTGTACTAGAGGTTGATTGGAAGCAGCTTGAGATTATCAAATTGTGATTTAACTACCTACCTAACTTAAAGAACCAGCAGGATTTAGTTTAACCAGTCTAAATGCCAGCTGTAAGTAGCTGCTTTTACATGGAGGACACTCCTTCGATCCGATTGAAATCATTCCGATCCTGCAAAATCACATTAACACTAATAAAATTCTTCCAACTTAACTGTTTACACGGAAGCAGGACTGTACGTGCTCAAGGAGCGTAACACTGCCTGAAGTGTTTAGTCTGCTAGAAATATAACAGAAGAAGAAGAGTTTTTCTTCAGGTTACTGTAGGTTTCCCATCTTTTTCAACCCACGCTGCCTTTCGCATTGTGATTAGTCGGAAGAATCTATGATTCTCATTCATGGTTGGTTAGATGGTTCTCTGCAAGTGAAATACTAGCAAATCAGAGTGCCTTACTTCCCCCAAGCGAAAGACCAGGAGCCGGAGAATAAAAGTCTAAAGTGAAAACTGATGGGAGAGTGTTGTTCTCACAGAGTTTACTAATCAGGAACGGAAGCAAAAATTTGGTTTTCCTCGAGAGATTCCGAGAAACTCAATCATGTCACCACCTGGGGTAAACATTCAGAGAAATAATATATTTCTTCCGGCAAGAGAGAAACAATGGACTCGAGTGTTTACATGGCTAATGTTTACCTATAGAGCAGAATACCAAATGTTTACACTTGGGGGAAATTGGGTCGGACTGTTTTGATTATGGCATTTATTATAATGAACTTTTATTCTGATTAAAGTATTCTACAGATTATTAGTGGAAGACTAGCGTCCATGTTAGCGCAGCTGCTGTTTGTGTGATTTGTATCTGTATTCAGATTCAAACCTGCAAAATCTCATTAACACTAATGACCTCCGATCTAAGCAGACCTGGTGGACACAACAGTTCAGTTGCACTTTCATTAGTTAATGGATTTTGGATTAGAAGATTACATTTCCTCACAAAACAGTCAGTAGGTCACCCCAATACTACAGGTTATAAATATTAACCAATGTATGTTTTCCAGTCAGGACAGGTAAGACTGTGAGTAGATCTGATGGGTTTATTCTGGTGTGTACACACTCTCTACAACATGATGATCTCGAAAGATTGCCTAAGAAGTCTAACTTCAGGCCGTTTTGATGACTAAGATGAGAAAATCATAAAATAAATCAAAAAGATTATTTTTTTTTTTTATATTTAACGATATGAGACCATTTTAATTCAGCTTTCATGTTAAATGTTCAGTATCAGGGACGTTCATGAATATGAAGCCGAATAAATTTCATGAAGATTGAAATTTGGGACAAAAGTGAAATTCTCTGTTTTAATGACATTCACATTTTTTAAAATAATGACAAGATAATAAGAATAATTCGTTATTTTATGCACTGAAATTGCTCGACAGCAATCAATATTTAGTATGAAGTCGTTTATTCTTCAAGACCTGCTGCATCCGGCTGGTTATAGAACCAAAAAGATGTCTGCAGTACTCTGGTGTCACTCGCTCAATCCGTGCATGCTCGATTCCTTCCTGAAGATCATGTACAGAAGATGTTCCTTGAACTCTACTGCCTTCTTCACCACTGTCCAACAGTTTTCTACTGGGTTTAGGTCTGGAGATGACCCCCAGGACATGGCTCCAGAAGCTGAATACCATAGTCACATGACACACCAGTATTTCACTAGTTTTTCAGTTAATTAGCACACCTCTTCAGCCAGAACTAATTAGTGGCATCTCCTGTTTCGTGCCCAGGGAAAACTGGAATATGTTGTCTTAATACTTTTGTCTTTTGTCACCACCTCAGTAAGTGAGCTTTATGGATCTTGTCTTTTGTATGAACCTGGCATGCAGGAACACTCTATCCCCACGCACCTGGGTTACGCAGTGGCTCCTCATCACTCTGGCGTCTACCCCATTCACCTGCAGCTCTACGAGGCCTGGAAGAAAGTCTGGGGCATCCGAGTGACCAGTACGGAGGAGTATCCTCATCTCAAGCCGGCCCGTTACCGCCGTGGCTTCATCCACAGCGGCATCAGCGTATGAGCCCACAGACACACGCTCACACACACACACACACACACACACACACACACACACAAAAACAATATTACATGCTTTCTGTTCCTACATTTCCTCCTGGTTCTCTGGTTTCTTCCCACCTTCCAAAATCATGGCAGTAAGTGACTTGCTTTTACAAAACTGCCTCTTTGATCCAGGATTTGTCCACCTTGCACCCACTCTCCTGGGATATGCTCCGAAATTACAATTAACCTCCAAAAAAAAAAAATAGTAATAATAAAATAAAAACTGGAATACAAGTTTATTTAAATAAATTCAATACAATCTGATGTAATTCTAATTTACAATTCTAATCAAGTGTTGAAGGTGCCGGCTGGCAGGAAGACGTGTGCGTGGAATGTCAGAATGTTAATTATGTTACATGAGAAGGTCCATATCTTGCTTCAAGTGACATCAAATCACACTGTGTGGGGTCCGTGTTTGCAAATGTGTGTGTCTGGGGTAAAGTTGAAGGACTAATTATTTTATGAAGTGTTATTAAACCAATGGTACATTCATTACGTAAAGTTGCTGAGTGATATAATTCATTTAAGTCATATAATCAGTCATATTCATGTTGTGGCCATTTTCAAAGTATTACCTATTAATATAGAATCTGCAGTGTGTTCATGCATCCGTTACTAACAATTAGACGCTTTAATTTTTCAACGGAAATAAAAATTATGAAACTAAACCAAAACAAAATGAAATCATTTTTTAAATTTTTTATTTATTTAAACTATATGAACACTAACACGTTTACTGCTTCTTTCTCTGTTTTTTATTTTTCTTTGTTCATTTTTTCCCTCCTCACCCACACACACCGTTCTGTCCATGTTCATACTATTTCTGTTCCTTTATGACACTTTCTTCAATTCCATCCTCCTCTCAGTTTTTTTTTTTCCTTAACCTGAACACAATTAATTACTAAGCGTAATAGATTTTTAGTTTTTACCCGGTCTAAACCCTGGATCGACATTCGCTGCTCTTCGTTTTAAATGTCTTCTTTGAATGACGTCTTTTTCGCGAGCTCTGTTTCTGTGTGTGACTGACCCCCAGTGTGATTGTCCTTGAAGCAGAGAAGGAAGTAAGACAGGAGAGCGAGCGGTTAGCTGATTACGGAGAGAGCAGATTTATATTCAGATGTGGGTCCTGCCTCTCATTGATTTTTATATACCCCTGCCGAGTTCATGAACGCTCCAAGAGAGATTATGAATATTACATTAAGCCTCAGTCTATTTATTGAAGTGAGGAGAGAATCTCGGCACTTGCCTTACCATGCGTGTGTGTGTGTGTGTGTGTGTGTGTGTGTGTGTGTGTGTGTGTGTGTGTGAGAGAGAGAGCGCGAGAACATAATATTGAGAATATATATGTGCGTTTGTGTTCATGAGATAACCTATTGCCAATTCCTCCGTCAGGTGCTGCCGAGGCAGACTTGTGGTCTGTTCACTCACACGATTTTTTATAAAGATTACCCAGGAGGCCCTCAGGAGCTGGACAAGCTCGTTGACGGAGGGGAACTCTTCCTAACTGTATTACTCAACCCAGTGAGTGCACACACGTACTGTACACCTCCACTACTTCCACAATACATGGATCAGCCTTGTTGACTTTTTTGTTTCCTACATGTGTACACTCTGTGACCGAAAAAAAAGAAAACAGTTATGGAGTTAGTAGTCAGGGTCAATGTTCTAAAACACCATAAGGTTCTTTCAGAATCAATAATATAACTGCTGCATTGCAGGTGCCATTGTAACAATATAATCAGTTTTATTCACTCCAGCTGTGAGTGGTTTTATTGTTATGGCTGATTGATGTCTATGCATATTTCATATTAAAACTAAAAAGTGTTTTTCCGTATATTAAATTTACACCAGGCTATGAATCAAGAGCTCTCTACACTATTGATTAGCTATTAATCCTGATCTACAGTATCTGTATCTGTATGCGTATTAATGTAGTCCCTGACTCCCATTATCCACACGCTTGCATGTGAAATGATCGACACTCATGCAGGTGTTTAGAACTTTCCAGTATTAACCGATATCCTCTGAGCCCCACCATCGTTCCCCCAACATCTATTCATCCATTATCTATCCCGCATGGGGCCTGGAGCCTATCTAAGTAACCTCCGGGCACAAGGCAAAAGTGCTAACCCATCATACATATCACACATTCACACACAATCGTAAACTATCGGCGATTTCGAAATGTCAGTCAACATATAATGCATGTCTTTGGACTGGTGGTGGAGAGCAGAGTACACACAGGAAACCCATCGAGACTGGAGGAGAGATTCAAACCACTTAGCCACCGTGCAGCCCCTTCCCAGTCATACTGTACAAGTAATTTTGTTAGGTGCTTTTTTTAATGCAACTTTATTATTTTGTTAGAATTTTGACATTATTTGAAAATGGATTTTATCCATCCATCTTCATCCACTTATCCGGAATTGGGTCCAGCAGGGAACTCCAAACTTTTCTTTCCCCAGCAACCTCAGCTGCAGTCTGACTGCAGGATCACGAGGCGTTCCCAAGCCAGTGTGAAGATATAATCTCTCCACCTCATCCTTGGTCTGCCCTGTGGCCTCCCAACTGAATTTGCCAAGAATACCTTCCTAGGGAGGTGTCTTGGTGACATCCTTACTGGATGCCTGAACCACCCCAACCGACTCCTTCCACGCAAAGGAGCAGCGGTCCTACTCTGAGTTTCTCACGGATGAATGAGCTTCTCATCCTATCTCTAAGAAAAAGGCCAGCTACCCTTCTGAGAAAACCTTTTTCGGCCAATTTTATTCACGATCTTCATCTTTCAGTAGTTGGCATGCACCCTCTGACTTCCTCGCAATGTTGTAGGGGCATGTCAACCGGGACAGCCGTCAACACCTTCAACATTTCTGGATGGATCTCATCAATTTCCAGGGCTTTTGCCACTGTGAAATTGTTTGACTACCCATGCTTATGACCATAGGTGAGGGAAAACCTCCTTTCCAGCACCTTAGGGTACACTGTCTCAGGGATGGTAAGTAGTAGGATGTCCCTATAGTCGGCATGCTCCCTCTGGTCCTCCTTTTTGAAGAGGGGACCCACCATCCTAGACTGCCACTCCTTAGGCAGCGTCCCCGACTTCCACGCGATGTTGAAGAGGTATGTCAACCAGGACAGCCCCTCAACACCTTCAGCATTTCAGGACGGATTGCAAGGGACACCTCAGCTTGTATCTTGGGTTAAACTGCATTGCTTTGACGTTGTGGATTAAAAAAATATACTTACTGTTTATTATAAATCTAAATTATTTGACTATATTTGAATTATATTTTACTTGGCCACGGCAGAGCTATACTGGGGCACCATCTAACCATTTATCATAGCTAACTAAAAATCGCAGAATGATTTAGTTAGTGATTTTGTAAAAAGATTTGGTCTAAGTATTTTTTTGCTGGATAATAAAAATATATGCACAAATTAAGTTTAAAAACAGCTTTGTAAAAGAGGGAAATGCGTTTATACAAACACTTACAACTGAAATTACCTTTGTTAAGATTAAAAAGATGTATACAGTACTGTATATAAACAAGTGTGGCACAATTCATCGCATAAAATTGAAATCGCAGTATAGGCTTGTGCAGTTATTTAATCTTAAAATGCTGCAATTTATTACAGGTAATATATGCATAGTTGAGAATTTATGTAGAGTTTGTCAATAATTTTAGGTGGACTTTTGGTATAATTTTTAGCTGATACAAATTGCAGTTTAAAATCTCTTTGGAATATAAGATAAGATAATAAGATAAGAGAAACTTTAATTATCCCGAGGGAAATTCTTTTGTCTCAAACATGCTCAATGCTGCCAAGAACAAGGGGAAAAAAAGTACAGTAAATAATACTAATAAAAATAAAACGGTATACAATAAGTACAGTTTAATAATAACAACATTAGAATAGTGCAAAATAGATCAAATAAAAAAACAATAAAATACAATAATATAACTATTATTGCAAGTGGCTCTGAAAAGTGACAGTGCACAATGAATAAAGAGAGTAGAAGTATGTAATAGTGGGATGGAACAAACATTCAATGACATACTGTACATATGTGTAATATTGCACGATTTGACTGAGGACAAAGTAACATTAGAATTAATATTATTATTAATCCAGACATAATACGTAATATTGCACGATTTGACTGAGGACAAAGTAACATTAACATTAGTATTAATATTATTATTCGTCCTGACAAATCACCTACAGAGCAGTGAAGCGTTGTACAGTCTTATTGCCACAGGTAGGAAGGATTTCCCGTGACGGTCAGTTCTGCATATGAGTGTAAAATAAAATAATTGTGATTTTTTTTTTTTTTTTTTTTTGACCAAATCGTGATTCAAGATTCAAAAAACTTAACCATAATATTAATCCCAAAGGGAAATTGCTTATACTTGGTTACAGTTGCTTACAGTCATTTACAGGAGGAAAGGAAAAGAGTAATAAAAATAAATAAAAATGAAAAATCTTAGTTGCACACTAAACATAATTTGATGTACTATCTGCAGCCCTAAGATAAACCTGTTCGTTTTCCACTACAATAAATTCTCTTTGGTTATTATGGACAGGTTCTCAGATAGTGCAATATTTGATCTTATGATAAAACCCCATTTCCCTAAAGCATTTTCAAGTGCTCCATCCAGGCCTGATCTAATGCAGTGATTAGCCCATGGTTCAGGCTCGACTGACTGGATCTGATCAATGAGCAGCGCTTGTGGAGTAGGTCAGCTAATTGCATGTTCGTCTCTTTCCTAATGAGCTCCTCACTATTGATTAGAGTAACAGTTAGAGTCATTAAGTTTTAAAGGGCGAGTCACACACCCGGATAAGACATGGCTTCTAGCTGTAACCCTGTAGCTGTACTTTCAGCAACATGACACAGTAATCATACAGCATGTTTTTCTCCATAATTTAGCACTCTTTAGTTGAAGCCTTTATTTATTCATTTATTTATTTTTACATTTGCAGGTGTGTGATTGGTTTGTAAACAACTTAAACATCATTCTGTGCATGACCAACTATGATAGTAGAAAAAAAAAAGTTATATATACAAAATGATAATGTAATGCATGAGGCACTGAAATCTTCATGATATTCCCGCTGTTGTTTTTTTATATATTGATTTTCCGTCAGCTAGTGTAAGCGGCTTGACATACCAGACAGTGTTTGTACAATCCTGGAGTGAGCTTGAAAAAAAGGTCAAAGAGATCTTTCCAGCACACTTAGCCCTGCTTGACTTTATAGTACACAGTTATAGAAGAGTTGTGATTTATAGCTATACTATCCGGTGTCACACGGAAAAAAGGATGAATCCGTTTTGAGTCTGGTTTCTTCCACAAGTCATCTCAGAGAGTTTTTCGTTCTTGCCGCAACCGGCTCTGGGCTGAATCAAAATCTGTATTTAAATTCAGATATCTATTAAGTTACTTTGTGATGTTGTTAAAAGCACTATAGAAATACATGGACCTAATTAAATAAAATGAAATTAAAATGTAATAACAGTCACAGTAGGTCACCAGATTAATAAGAACATCTGCCTGCTCATTGGAGGTGTGCTGTTGTCATTGTTCTTGTAACAAAACTTATCCTTTGAAGTGTTTTTGGGGAGTTCTTGTGCCAAATCTGGATGGGATTGTAACTCTGGGCTGTTGTTGTTGTAGTTGACACTGCCGTAATCATTGTTGTTTTTCTATTGAAGTCTGAATAGGTTTGGAATGCACTATTATGTTTCCTATTAAAAAAAAGAAAATAGTTGTCGTTGATTTGGTTGTTTTGGCTGTAGGTTGAGACTGGATGGGGTTGAAATGCATTATATAATTTTTCCCATTTTAATTTTTTTGTTGTTTTTGTTTTTGTGGGTGGTGTTTTAGTTGTTTGTTTGTTTGTTTTTGTATTGTTCTTCTTGCTGTTTCATGGCTTTTTGTTGTTGTTGATGATGATGATGATGATCATGATTTATTTGTTTGTTGAATATGTATAGGATTGAAATGGATTATAAAATGTTTTCCATTAAAAATAGTGGTTTTGTTGTTCTTGTTGCCATTGTTGTTGTTCATGATGGTGGTGTTGCTGTTTCACTTGTAGGTAGTTTATTTATGGATTCAGAATGTATTGTACAGTATAATGTTTTTTTTTTTTCAACTATTGTTGTTGGGCTTGAAATGCTTAAGAAAATGTTTATATGAAAAGAAAATAGTATGTTGTTTTTGTTGCTCTTGTTGCCATTTTTGTTGTTTAATATGATGATGTTCCATTTGTTTGTTGCATCTGGATGAGTTTGGAATGCATTATACTGTAAAATGCAAAATTAGTCTTCCATTGTTGTTGCTGTTGTTATTGATGGTGATGTTGCTGTTTCACTTGTTGTTTTTTCAGAATGCATTGTATAATATTTCCCATTTTAAAAAACAAGTCTAGTTGTTGTTTTAGTTGGTTTTGTTGTTTCAGTGGTTTGTTGCGTCTCAGTGGACTTGGAATGCATTATAAAATGTTTCCTTAAAAAAAATGATATGTTCTTGTTGCCATTGTTGTTGCTGTTGTTGTTGTTGTTAATGATGTTGTTTCAGTTGTTTGTAGAGTCTTGGTTTGAATTGAATTATGTAATATTTTCCATAAAAAAGTCTTAATGTTGTTGCGGGATAGAGAGTGATTGAGTGTTGCTGTTGATATTGTCGCTATTGTTATTTATTTAGTTGTTTTGGCGAGTCTGGCCGGGCTGGAATGCCTTATAAATTTTTCTCCTTAATAAAAAAAATAGTCTCCTGCTTTTCTCTTTACATTACGTCTTTCAGCAAGAAATTGGATGGTGGTGACTAA
The DNA here is from genome assembly GCA_028565275.1 of Leiocassis micropogon. Taxonomy (NCBI): domain Eukaryota; kingdom Metazoa; phylum Chordata; class Actinopteri; order Siluriformes; family Bagridae; genus Leiocassis; species Leiocassis micropogon. The sequence continues at coordinate 5,215,080 of JAOVVA010000010.1, forward strand.
ACGGAGTGAGAAACACAGATGGAAGAATATACAGTGCCAGATTTTTTGTAATTTATTTATTTATTTATTTATTTATTTTTGCATAATTGTCACACTTTAAAGATTCAGATCATCAAATTAATTTTAATATTACACAAATATAACCAAAGTATAGAGAATATGCATTTTTCAAGGGGAAAAAGGCTGTCCAAACCTGCCTGGTCCAATGTAGAAAAACATAATTGCCCCTACACCTAATAACTGCTTGTGCCGTCCTTGGCAGCAACAGCTGCAATCAAGCACCTGCAATAACTGAGGAATTTTGGCCCACTCTTCTTTGCAGAATTGTTGTAATTCAGCCTCATTGAAGGGTTTTTGAGCATGAACGACCTGTTTAAGGATCTCAATATGATTCAGGTCCAGACTGGGCCATTCCAAAACCTTAATGTGTTGTTTTGTTTATTTTTTTGAGCCATTCAGATGTGGACTTTTTTGCTGCATAACCCAAGTGTGCTTAATCTGACAAACTAATGGTCGGACATTGTTCTTCAGGATTTTCTGGTAAAGCGCAGAATTCATGGTTCCATCAATTATGGCATGTTTATGGCAAGGTCCTCAAACTGGAGCCCCTGACCATCATGCTACCACCACCATGTTTGACAGTTATGATGTTCTTTTTATGAAATGCTATGTAGTTTTACACCACATGTACTGTAATGGGACATACACCTTCCAAAAAATTGAACCTTTGTGTCATCAGTCCACAGACTATTTGCCCAAAAGTGTTATGGGTTAATCGAGATATTTTATGGCAAATGTGAGATGAGCATTTGTCTTCTTTTTGGTCAGCAGTTGCATTCGTCTGGGAACTCTCTTATGGATGCATTTTTTTTTTGGCCCAGTTTCTTTCTTATTTTTGAATCATGAACACTGACCTTAACTGAGGCAAGTGCAGTTCTTTAAATGTTGTTCTGGGTTCAGTCAGTTTTTATTTATTTTTTTATTTATTTATTTATTTATTTATTTATTTATTTTTTAGTGATGAGGTATGAGTTTAGGTACTAGGAAGAGAAACAGTAAACAATAACCTGAGGGAGCTCTTGGTTGAGTCGTCGTTGTGTAGGCCGGCCACTCTAGGGAAGGTTCATCACTGTTCTAAGTTTTCTTCGTTTGTGGATAATGGCTCTCAACATGGTTTGCTGGAGTGCCAAAGCCTTGGAACTCAGAAAGGGAGCAAATACTTTTTTATGGCACTGTATGGATAGTAGTTTAATGACATAAGTGCTCCGCTTTGACAAACTAGGGCTTGCAGATTCACAAGAAGCGTTTCTCCCAATCCGAGAGCTAAAAGGACAGCTGGGATTGGATGAGGTAGGGAGGAAGTTCCTTTGATGTATGGAGTTAATAAAAAAAAAAAAATCCTAATACACAAATTGTTGTCTGTGTTTTGCAGATTAGTATCTTCATGACTCATCTTTCTAATTATGGAAATGACCGTCTGGGGCTCTACACGTTTAAGAAGCTGCTGCGCTTTCTGCAGACCTGGACTCACCTGAGGCTGCAGACCCTGCCCCCTGTCCAGCTGGCCCACAGATACTTCAGCCTCTTCCCCTCGGACAGAGAGCCGCTCTGGCAGGTGCGTTAAATCTGACTGTGTGTTGAATGCTATATACATGTGTGTGTGTGTGTAGGTTTTTTTTTTTTTTCGGTTCTGACTCATTTGATTCTGCTAATTATCAAAATCCGCAGTGAGCTGAGTCAGTCGTCTTGGCATGGTTTCCTTCCCCCCCCTTCTGTTTTCACAGTTCTTGAGTGTTCCCAGGATTGCCGTTAAGTGGTGTTCTTGTATACCAAGTGTGTGTAGGTTGTTGTGCCTGAGGGAGTGTGGGACTGAGGGCATCTGATGATTGAGAAGTTAAAAGAGACCCAGGCGGGTGAGGATTGAGAGAGCGTGAGAGAGGGACTGAGGAGAAGAAAAGCATTAGTGTACAGTGTGGTGAGGCTCTGTGGTCAGCAGCTCCTCATCAGAGAATGTAGTGCTTGTTATTCACAGCTTTTCTTTTCCACGCTCGACTCACTGTAATGTGGTTCAGTGTTCTTCTGTTCTCCTCGTTCTCATCTCACCGCTTACTGTGTTCTACTTTGCTCTCTGTGTGTGTGTGTGTGTGTGTGTGTGTGTGTGTGTGTGTGTGTGTGTGTGTGTGTGTGTGTGTGAACGCTCTTTGTTCTTCCAGCTCTGATCTCTTTTCTTGCTCATGTCATTTGTACTCAAAGCCTCTCGCATTAAGGTTCTTGTGGAGTCTTTGTGTGTGCAAGCGTTTGTGCCTGCACACGTATCACCTCCAGCTGAGCCTTTCTCACTGTCACCCAGTGCACAAGTGCTCGATTGTCTCAATTCAGTGTGCTGTGTGTGCGTCTGTGCGCGTTTGCGTGTGTTGTTGTGGTGCTGTCAAAACGAATTTCACCGTACAAGTAATATTAACATTTTTTACAATACGAATACAAAAGCGAGATATTATGACATTTCGAATATTTCAGCTACCATGTTCTCCTTGCAGTAGTCACCTAACATAACTCATTCTCTAAACTTTTTAGACTTTATGTAGTACACCTTTATGCACTTTTGTACATTTTATACTTTCTATGTTCTCATTTATATGATCAGTCAGGTTCATTTTTCTGAAACAGCAGCCGAGACCGTTTCTGTCTTATCAGCGGAGTTATGTTTGAATAAAAAAATTGATTTATCGAACAAAGGAAAAACTGTAATGGTTGCAGTGGAAGAGCTTTTTTTAAAGCAAGATTCATTTATTATTTATGAAAGGAGTCTCCAGTGTCAGTATAATTTTTAGATGAAAAGGTGTAATTTTCAGTACAATTGTGCTGTTTTTGGGTTATGAACAATAGCAGGGCTCCTGCCGATCCTTAAAAACTCTTAAACTTAAAGTATATAAGACATGATCTTATATTGTCTTTTGTTTTTGATATTCGAGGTCTAATAATGCCTTAAAATGTCTTAAAGTGTGATTTGGGCATTAAATCTGGAGCTGAATTATAATAAGCGTAGCCTTAGTCTACAATATCTGTTTGTTTGTTTAAGAAGCGTTCGAGTTGGGCCTACGAGTGGCGCAGTGATAAAGCGCTCGCCCTATTATCTGGAGATCGCTGGTTCGATCCCCGGGTGATGCTGTAACCTCTCTCAGCCGGAGGCTTAGAGACAGCTGATTGGCCGAGCTCTCTCAGGGGGGAGGGATGAGAGGTACTCAGTGCTCCCACATTAATGACTGCTCTACAAGCCAGTCAGGGGCGTCTGTGAGCTCGCGCAGGCGGAGGGAGCGGATAGCGCTGTCCTCCGAGTGTGTTACTCCGCCCTCAACGGTGCGTGAGCGAACAATTCGAAAAGATGGTCGGTGACGCCACGTGGGTTGGAGGAAACACGTAATGGACTGCGTCCCTCCCGACTGAGTGGCAGTAGAAGCTTAATGTGGGAGCGCCCCCTAGTGACTGGGAGGAATTGGACACGACTAAATTAGGGGGGAAAAAAAAGCATTCGAGTCAAACTGGGAATAAAATTTCTCTGATTGACATTAACAGACGACTTTACACAGTCGCAGTACACGATGAGATTCTTCGCTGCAGTAAAACATTTGAACAATGCAAAAAGCTTTAAGAAGAATGTTGATTAAGCATAAAATAATCTGTCTATTCATCTTTGAAGATTCAGTTTTCAAAAGGTCTTTTTTTCTGAGCTTTGTAGGGGCATTACTGTCGTTTCTGTGTCAAAAACCTTTCTTTTATTTATATAGATATAGAGAGTGTTTACTCTCATAACTGTGTTCTGTTATTCTACACAATCAAAAGTCCTGCTTTGACTTAAACGCCTCTTGTACATAAAACAGGTAACAGACACTCCGCTTGATAGGTGGCAGTACATACTTACAGTATGTGGCTATGGTCTTACTTCAACCTTGAAGAAGAACATGTTAATCCAGCGTCTGATTTGAGGGCTGCGACTGGAAGTAAGCAATACAGTCTAAGCCATGTGTAAATGCAGATCCAGGGAGAAGTGATTGGAGGACGACAGATATCGTGGCTGAAACTATCCAGGGATTAGTTTGAAGTCCAACATGAACCTTTTCACAAAACATTTAAACTTGCGATGGAGACTTTTCTAGCGCTGGAGTCTCACATGTAATCTGAAAAGAACAAGTACTTTGCCCATCATTTCATTCACTGCGATCACCAGTTTGGCTGTACGTACTAGAATATGTTTACTGTTTACTGTTTTGTCTACTGTGAATAGGTATTAAACTGGTTTTAAACGGGTTTTAAAAGTTATTACATTTGCACCTAAAAATGTGCAGATATCCAGGCAACATGACAAAAGCTTTTTTTTTTTTTATGATTTTTTTTTTTTTTTTACCTCCAAGAGAGAAATGTTTCAGAGAGTCTAGTATGAAACAACTGTGCATAAACATTGCATAAAGTGATATCACAGTAAGTGAACGTATCCTAAATTTTATCAAATATATCTAGATTTGTTTTAATAAAGATTACAACAATGCAAATATAAGCTTATTACTCCTGTTCTTAATCACATTTTATTACATTTTTAAGTGGAAAAATTATTAATAGAACAAGGATTTCTATTGGAATAATAGAAACATATCGCTATAAATAGAACAAGAATAACTTTTCCAGTTTACAAAAATTAGTAACATTTGTTGTGAAATAGGCGTAAGATTCTTATATTTGATTTGTTGTAATCTTATAGTAAGAAATTGCAGATTAATTTGACCAGATTCAAGATATTTCGACTTGGTACGACATCACCTTTTGCAGTAAAGCTGCTGTCGCGTAAAGTGATAACGTCCTTGGAACTACGGTGTTTTGTGAACGATCCATAACATTCAACATCAACATTCAGCATGACTATAAACAGACAAATGTGTTAAATAAGTCATTCATAAAGAAATTTTAATTTGTAACTATTAATAAATTACTGTGGTGTTGCTTGAATTATTTCTTAAATATTTTGCATTTAAGTAATATTTTTTTTCAGTATGTCTACTTGAAATGGCATCACATTTTTTGGAGTCATATGTTGGAGTTTTATGTGTTAAATATTAGTTGATTTTCTTATTGGCATTTTGTACACTAAGTGAAGTCTAAAACAGTTTTAAAAAAAAGTTGAAAATCAGTCAGGGACACACACACACACACACACACACACACACACACACACACACACACACACAGAGTCAGCCAAGGAATGGATACACACTTTAGTTAATATACATCATACTATTTCTCTTTTCCTAAAATGTGTATGACTCTGTGTGTGTATGTGTATGCGTGTGTGTGTGTGTATGCGTGTGTGTGTGTATATATATATATATATAGCCAAACTTTAATGTAGTTGTAAACAAATTGGAGTATATCCAAGTTCTTTATTTATTTAGAGCCCAGATGAAACCTTGCCATGTTACTGTAAACTGGCCATGAAAATCTTCTTTACTAGAAAAAAATACTAGGTTTAGTAAGACTTAGGTTTTTTTTTTTTTTTTTAAAGAAAAACAAAGCTAAGATCATTTTTAAGAAATATTGCTTTTATTTTTCTCAGAACTGTAAAAGATTTCCAATACTGGCTGATTAAGGAAGTGAATTGTACTTTAGCTCAAGCTGTGCTTCTGTTACGGTTAGAGTGGGTGTGTGAGATGTGAGATTTTAGCCTGTGAGATTTTCTCCTGAATCTTGTACTGTATTTGACTCAGGAACAGTGGGACTGTGGCTACACTTGCGTGAATCATCAGTTAGAATATAATTCCCAAAGAGAGCGAGAATGAGTGTCTATGTCTGAGAAAAGAACGCTCTGTTCAGTCTTCATGACTTCATTGTTAGTCACTTTAACCCTAAGGATACAAGGAAGATCATTTTCTCAGTCTGTATTGTTTTTCTAATATCATTCACATCCTATATGACTCAATAATGTATAAAGTTATTTTTGTCCTCTTTGTCATGCTTCAGAACCCTTGCGAGGATAAGAGACACAAGGACATCTGGTCAAAAGAGAAAACATGTGATCGCTTCCCAAAGCTGCTGGTGATTGGGCCGCAGAAGACAGGTGAATGCCTAGAGCTCCACTTGCTGGACTTGCTGAGTAAATGCACTGGACCCTGACAAGGCAGTGGATTCAGTAGTTATTAATCCATTGGGACAGATTCTTATAAAGAAGTTTTTATTTTATTTTTTATATTATATTTTAAATAGACTTGGGGACTTTTAAGGTTAAAGTAAGGGGTGCCTATTATTATATTATAGTTATTTCATACTTGTGTTTGACAGCAGAGAGCAGTGAAAACAATATCATTTTGAAATGCATACAGATTCAATACCTTTAATATTTTTTATTTTACTACTAATCAGTTATAGAACCATTTACTAATATTATCTGCAGAGATAATGTTTCTTACATGATTATTTTATTATTATTATTATTATTATTATTATTATTATTATCATCATTTAATAACGCCTCCTAGGCTTGCGTACAGTTTTCTTTTCCCTGCAATTTTACACCATTTTATTTGGTATCAGGTACAACCGCTCTGTATCTGTTCCTGGGATTGCACCCTGACCTCATCGGCAACTATCCCAGCAAAGAGACATTTGAGGAGATCCAGTTCTTTAATGGCCATAACTACCACAGAGGAATAGACTGGTGAGAAGAGTAGAGGATTAACTCAGAAATATTAGTATCTCTATCTGGATTGTACACGTTTGCACCAATGGCCCTTATTTTCCTGTTCCAGGTACATGGAGTATTTCCCCCTCCCCTCCAACACCAGCTCAGATTACTACTTTGAGAAATGCGCGAACTACTTTGACTCTGAATTAGCAGCACCCAGAGCAGCAGCTCTCCTACCAAAAGCTAAAATCATCACTGTGCTCATCAGTCCTGCAGAAAGAGCATATGCCTGGTATCAGGTACTGTACTGTCTTGTACAAGCTTAATGTCACAAAGAACTAATCTAAAGGTTCAGAAGAGCTTTTGATTAGGGAAAATGAGTTTGAAGTCACGTAGCACGATGCTTGAGGTGAGGATGAGCTCATCATGTGGTTGTAATGAGCTTAGCCTCACCAAGGGCTTAGGTCACCAAGGGTCAAGGTTGGGATCAAGAAGACCTGAGCTTTGGGTTACAAAAAGCTGATACTGCGGTTATCAAGAGTTGACCTTAACGTTAGGAACAGTCTGAGGCCAGGAAGAGCTCATTTTGAGGTCAGGAAGAGTACAGATAAGATAAAACTGAACTCGGGATTAGGGTATCTTAAAATTAGGATCAGGAAGAACTGAGATCAGGGTCAAAAGTACGGGAAATGCTAACATTAAAGTCAGGAGAATCTAAGTGGCAGACCACAACCTTAATGTTTTGGTAAAAACGCGGATCTTATAGTCTGGAAGAGCTGATTTTGATTTAGAGCTGAGCTTGGGAACTAAAAGAACAGGACAGATTTGAAGGAATCTTCAAATCTGAAGATTCTGTGTAGATCATTATGGATCATTATGCGCAAATGAATCATCACCTCTTTCCTGTACCTCACCACAGCACCAGCGGGCACATGGTGATCCAGTGGCTATGAAATACTCTTTTCACAATGTCATCACTGCACCCCGTGATGCTCCTGCAAAGCTGCGTGTCCTACAGAGCCGGTGTCTGGTGCCAGGATTGTATGCCATTCACCTCGAGCGCTGGCTTACACACTACCACCAGAGTCAGGTGTGTGTGGTGCTTCCTTTCGTCCCTGTAAAGCCTTGTTGCTTTTTTTGTAGTGCTTCAGTATGCATTGATATTTAAGAATATATGTTTTCATGGAGTCTTCATTGCATTATGTAGATTATGGTTGTGGATGGGCAGATGCTCAAAACTGAACCAGCATTAGTCATGGATAAAGTCCAGAAGTTTCTGGGACTAGCAGATACCGTGAACTATCACAAGATCCTGGCGTAAGTTAAACGTTATTTAATAATTATATTTAACCAAGTAATAAATAAAAAAATGAGTTCACTATGTTAACTGAGTCAAAATTAGTATCTTGAAAGCAGAAAACACGTACTTAATCGTTCTTTAGGAAAATTGAGAGTTGTCGCGCACTGAAATAGTTTTCCTGATCTGTGTAGGTTTGATCCGAAAAAGGGTTTCTGGTGTCAGCTCTTGGAGGGAGGAAAGACCAAGTGTCTGGGAAAAAGTAAAGGAAAGAGATACTCCGATATGAAGCAAGAGGTACGGTATCATGCAGGTCCTGTCGCTTTCATTTGTCTCTGAACATTTGTCATATCATGTGTAGTGATCAGAGTTTGCCTGTAGGAAGGAGTTTATTGTTTATTTTTATTATGCTCAGTTGTGCACAGGAATGTAACCACACTTTCTTGTTCCGATTCTCCCATCTTTCGCAGTCCCAGCTGTTTTTAAGAGAGTACTACAGAGATCATAACATCGAGCTGTCAAAGCTGCTATACAAGATGGGTCAGCCTTTACCCACTTGGCTCAAAGATGAACTTCTTAACACTAGGTAGCTTTCAGCTATCTTTGTTCCCCCTGTCTGAGAATGGTACAGTTGATCGGAAGTGGAATGAACCGTCGATATCGTCAGTGATGAGGAAGTCATGTCCTGGTGGATTTCCCCTGTTGCTTTTATGACTTTAAGTGGTTTGTAAAATAGAATATTTGTACTTCTGCTTACTAAAAACCCCCATGGGGTTGTATATTATGTCACCGTCTCATCCGAAGAGGAAACGGTACGTCCTCTTACTACATAATAAAAGTGCGTCATGCTGGAGACTGTATTTATCCCTGGCTACTCTCACTTCTTCTCGGTAAGAGGAAGATTAAAACACATGAGATGTGCTGAGATAAGCCATGTCGAGAGACCAGGGAAATGAAAATTGCACTGACCATGAAGGTATGGACGAACTGCTGTTTCTTCACCTCAGGACTTGTTTGTTTTGGGGCCACAGGAACAAGTGTGTATTTTAAAAGTGCCAGTAATTAAAGGCTGCACTGGGGTTTTGTACAGTGTATCTACTATTATGCTCTTTACTATATGAACTAATTACAAAGCCCTTATTCAGCATGACCCTGACACGGTGCCACAGCAGCCATCAACACTAAACAAACGTGTCCTAATTAAACGCAAAGTCTGATAGGTATTGTTGTTTTTTTTTTTTGGTTTTGGTTTTTTAAACTGTTAATGAGGTAATTATTTCCCACAGCTAATTTCTTGCTGTTCGTCTACACATTGCTTCCTGGATTGTCACCAAGCTTTATATAGCCGTAACAGGTAACATTTCCTCAGGCTGTGGGAGACACGGCTTCACTGATGATTTAAGTGCTTCAGTTGCAATGTGTTAAAAATGTGACAAAGGTCCAAAAAAATTTCTATTTATTAACACAAGACATGCTATGCTAATTTATCCATACATATGAATAATGAATGTTGGGAATTTTATTCAGTTCAACTGAATTATTTACAGCATGTGGTGCCACAAGAGGCACCAAAGGTAACTTATTAAATGAAAAACAGCTTCTAAACAAATCAATCTTGAATAGTACAGTGGATTGCAAATGTTTGCAAGCCCGTTGTTTTTCAATTAGAAAAAAATAAACTCCTAATGTATTTTCATCCAAACCTGTTTTGACGTCACTTATCCCAAAACCTACACAGGTCAAGCCATCGTCCCACAAACATCCTCATACCTACATCACTTATCCCAGCCCTTCTGCTTTTCAGCCCAGCTTTTCATTCCTGCCTGCATCCCAACCCCTATATCACTTCACCAATATACTGTATATTCCAACCACTCACGGTTGTCATGCAAGCCCCTCCCAATTTTACATTCAAACGCCTTCATAACTTTTATCCCCTTTTCATTCCATTTCTTACATAATTCATGACAACTCCATCCCAACATCTTTCTCACATTTCCCAGCTCTAGGAACCAAGCCCCACCAAACCCATCTCATCAGGGATCCAATCTACACTACCAGTCAAAAGTTTGGACAAACCTTCTAATTCCATGGTTTTTCCTGATTTTTTTTTTTTTTTTTTTTTTTACATTGTAAAACAAGGATGAAGGTGTTCAACAGTTGATACTGAGATGTGATATTGAGCTACTTCTCCTCTGTAAATCCTTCATAACGGCTGTAATCCGAGGTGCTATTTGTTAATTGGTGATTTTTAAGGCTGGTAACTCTAAATGAACAACTTCTCTGCAGCAGAGCTAGGTTTTGGTCTGGCTTTCTTGGGATGGTCCTCATGAGAGCTTCAGGTTCATCATGGGGCTCAATGGGTATTTAACTATTCCAGAACAGCTGATCTTAAAATAACAATTTTTCTTGCTTTGAATTCTCCAATTTTGTTTTAGAATGGAGAAAATAAATCACTAAACAAAACATTGAATTAGGTGTCTCCAGACTTTTGACTGGTGCTATACTGTACGTTCATAAAATAAATCTTAGAAGTCTCGATATTTTCTGTGCCATTAAAAGGAATTTAAAACTCTCTTTCACATTTGTTGACTCACACTTAAAATACTTTACCACGATGTAATCTGCCCCTGGATTTTCATCTAATCGAAAGAAGCTCCATGACAAGCCTATAGTATCAGATTTATCTGTTCACTTTAGTGGACCCGACTTGGTGAATACATTTGTTTCAGCCCACACTTTAGAAGACACTTTTTGTTCAGATACTGCTGAATCTTTCCTGTTTTCTCTTTTTTTTTTGGTTAGTTTTTTTTTTTTTATTATTATTTGTTTGTTTGTTTTTAAAGCACCACATCTGGATATTGGACTTCTTTACTGTCCATTATGTCAAACCAATTGCTTAGTGTGGCTTACTTTATTTGACTTGATGTTTACAGTTATAGTTCAGGACATCAGGATTAAGATGTTAATATATAAATGGCAATGGATTGTTTTTCATAGGCTGGAAATGTATTATACAGTCTACATAAAAAATAAGAAGTGTCCTAACTTTATCTTCAGTTCCTGGTTGGGGGTTATGTGACCTGTTTTTGAAATGTTTCCCAATCCTCTATTAATTAGTTTTGTCTTTTCTTATATTTTCTTTTTATTACTGTATAAAACCATGCAGGAACTTTTAGTGAATGTGGCACATTACACGCTGCTTACCACAGACATATAATGTGTATTTATATGAAACTTAATGTATGAGAACACTAATGAAATTTCCTTTTGTGAAAACCAGAAAGTAAAATGATTGTTCACTTTGTGTCTTCTTCTCAGCAGTGAAATGATACATTTTCTTATTTTAAACTTGGTTTGGGGTTTTAATTGGATGATACACCTGGTATAACATTATCCTTTTTGACTAGACAAAACATAAAAAAAAAAAAAAAAAATTAACCACAATGCCAGCATTTGGATGGTTTTCTCTGCTGTGTGAGCCACGAAATAGCCAAACACTTGCTGCTACCAGTTATGCTTTTTACGCACGTTCCATGCAGAGAGCAGTGATGGGTCGTTTATGAAAGAGTCATTCTTTTTGAACGAGTCTTTAACGTGACTCAGAAGAACGAGTAGTCTCGTAGAGTGGTTCATTCATTTTCTACTGGGCGCGCGTGCGCAAAGCATCGCAAAACCTCCGGAGGTTATGTACAGGAAACAGAAATAAGTAGTTACCTCTCGAGTCCGAATCATTTGTTCTCGTCACGTGACTTCCATAGATGCTATGCAGTGCAATAGATTCAAAAGAACGAATGACTCGGTCTAGAAGACCCATGAAAAGAACCACTCAATTCTGTGTCCTGTGTAATGCACTGTCACGTGACAAAAGAACGAACGATTCGGACCAGAAGATATGAGAGGTGAGCTGCTCATTCTAGTCATCATAATACGTCCTAAGCTGCATTGTAATACTTTCATTACTGGAACTATAGCCAAAATGTGTGTATGTAGATGTGTTGGGGGTCTGTTTATTGAAAATTTTATTTTATTTCTGATCAAAAGAACGAAATGAACTAAATCACTCAAAAAAAGATTTTTTTTTATTTTGATAAACGAGATTCAAAGAACTGAGTCACTAAAATGATCCAAACTTCCCATCACTAGAATGTATATTAGGAGTTTAAGGCAATAACACCTAATCCATGTCTGTTTTAAATGTCTCCATAGGCATTATTTTTGTTTGTTTTGTCCCTGAAATAGTTTTTTTTTGTAAGGTTATCTGGTTTCATTTCACATAAAATAAAACAACTAGTAGCTAATTTAAGACCAGGCAGTTATTTATTGTAGGCCCTGATCACACTGTGATGAAGACCATGAAGTTCCCATTATGTTCTAAAAATATTAAAGAACCCAAATGAAAAAATGTGCACTTATCAAGTCAATTCTACTTCCTAACCACATCCATGTAAGCTTCTTATTCTGTACTAATTATTAATCCTTCACATGATCATGTACTCGCCACAGTCATGAGATCGAACCGAATTATTGATCAGATTGATCAGATGTTCTTATGCACTTACTACGTTGTCATTGTGCCTGGGGGGTTGGTCTAAATACTGCCTTTCATCACAAAGTGATGGTCTGAGAAATTAGATTCAGTATTTATACTAAATTCTCTGAAGGTAGCACATAGCATAGACATGCTCATAACCTAAGAAGAACATAATATAACATTTTTTGGAAATGGAAAGTATCTATCCACCCATCTATCTAACTAATTAACTTACTAACTAACAAACATACATGGCATGGACCTACCATGGTCAAGCCTGAGGAGGACACTGTGAGAACTCCACTGACGGAGCAACATCCCAGTTACAACTCAGTCAGACCACCATCCAATCTTTCCCATCTGCGTCATGCTTGTAGAACATCAAGTCCCTAAGAGGTGTTAGTTATGCCGTAAACTGGTTAATGCTACAATTACTGCATCCTTATTAATTTCTCCCCACATCTTGCTTCGACCACATTCTCACCAGAGTTGTTTTTGAACATGTCCAGAAAAAGAAAAGGCATGGCAGCTCCATCTCAAGGGAGACAATATCACACCGTACCGGTTTCTACAGCATTCCTACCAAGTTTTTTTTTGCGGACGTAGTGGGAACGTGGCACAGTGTGATGGGAAGGTGAGGATGAATGAATGAATGAAGACTTTAAATGCATTGCTGTAAATATATAATTCACATTCATGTTGGTGACTTTGGTTTTTATTTTTTCTGCTGTGTGTTCATTCACATGAAAACCCTTCTTCTTACAGTATATATCCCAGATACAATGCACACAGTTGCACAACAATGGCAACCTTTCTAGCAATTCTGATCATGGGTTTTGGTTTGTTAATGTGTTGTGCTGACTGGTTGAGGCATTCATTAGACACACCGATCCACCATAACATTAAAAACATTAACATTACAATCACCTTGGTTGTAGGTGCCCCATGTGCCACCAAAACAGCTCTGACCCCTTGAAGTGTGACTTCAATCAGCAGATTCTTTAAGTGCTGCAAGTTGCAAGGTGGGGTCTTCATGGATCAGACTTGTTTGTCCAGTACATCCTATGCATGCTCGTTTGGATTGAGATCTGGGGAATTTGAAGGTCAGACAAACAACCAGACACAACAAGCTGTGATGCAGTGTGGCGTTCTAATACCTTCTTATCATAGTCAGCATTAACTTTTTTCAGCAAGCCGTGCTTGGCTTTTCTGTGGGATCAGACTGGATTGGTTGGACATTGGTCCCCACAGACCTAGATAAGCATTAGATGCCCATGATCCTGTCACCAATTTACTAATATATAATTGATCATCAGTGTTTGCAATTTACCTGGCAGTAGTGGTAATTTTATGGCTGATCAATATTTGTGTGAATTTTTTTAATTTGGCGTTTTTTCCACTTTGCTTTTTTGCCATGTTTGATCCAGCCAGAGAAGTTGTGCTGTACCATGTTACCTTTTTACAATTTCTCTTTGCTGACTGTATTCTAACCTGTGCTACTAATACTGTACATATGCAAGTTTCTAAAACGCTTGTGGTGAAAAAACAAGTTCACTGTTGCCATACTTCAACACGTTGCTGTATTTTCTTTGTCACTCTGTTACTAATGACTGTTGTCAATGCACAGGCCTGTAATCAACGTTGAAAGCGCAGGTTTTCCAGTATAATTTCATAAGCTTTGTGGTTTCATGGTAACATGAGATTCAGGTTTCCAGTTGTACAAGAACTGCTAGACCGCTTTTCCTTTCAGGTTGACGGTAACTGAACTGCAACCTAAGATGATTTATAGTGTCCTTTTTTTCCCTTCTTCTTCTAAAACACCCACTCAAGTAATTTCAAGTAATAAGAGTCAAGTGTGTGTGTGTGTGTGTGTCTGTGTGTGTGTTTGTACTGTGAAACCCAGGCACTATGGCTTGGCTGCCTGCCCCAAATTAACAGAAAGCAAAATAAATGGGATTATGTAATTACTGTAACTATTTGTATTGTCTTCATGTATTTATCTTAAAGCTTTTACGATTAGAGTCCAGGTCTACATGTTTTAGTTTTCTTTTCTTTTTTTCCTTTTTTTTTTTCTTTTTCAAGGTGCAGTTGTCATATTCATCGGTTTAAATTTGTGGTTTTAAAGTGGGAAAATCTACCACCTTACACAAGACTTTACTAGAGTAGTGATGTTACAAGACCAGTTAAAATAGTATGAGACATATGGAAGGACAGATTATGTGCTTATAAGAAAAAAAAGAATGCTGATTTTGACTATGGATTGGAAAAAGAAAACCAAAAATGAAGAACAAATTTCTGTGTTGTAGTGTAGTGTTGTCTTCAGTGTTAGGTTGCTGTTGGTCTCGTAAAACAGCATCACTAGCGACTACATTAAAGTACGAACTGGGACTTTTGCTTGTACTGTACACAACAAAATGATCAAAGCAATAGCTCTTTATTTCTCTGTATAATCCCCTGCTACACTAATGCACTTATCTCAGCGTTACTTGTCCCAACCATTACCTGATCACCTGTACTCTTATGAAGGTGTTTAAATTTTTTATTGTGCAGATTAAAAAATATATATAATTCCCTGCTCCAGTAATGCACTTACCCCAGCGTTTCACTAGTGCTTGGATACCATCAAGGTAGAAAACTGGAGCCATAAGCTGACTACCTGCTTCATGTCTACTGGCTCAAACATGTGGCGATCACTTGGCGTGAAGTCAGGCCTGTACAGGGGATGTGGCAATAACTTCCAGCCGAGTTCCTGTAACGTGCAGGAACGATTGTGTGTACGGTTACCGATATGTGTCTCTTTCGCAAGTTGAGCAGAAGATTTCCGCCGATACATTGTTTTAAGGTCAGGACAACCAGTTTCAATTTTATTCCAACAAATTTATCAGCATTTGTTTTAAGGCCGCACATGCAGGTAGGCTTACTTGGCACATTAAATTGCCATAATGTTGCAATTAAATACAGTGGGGCAAAAAAGTATTTAGTCAGCCACCAATTGTGCAAGTTCTCCCACTTAAAAAGATGAGAGAGGCC
>JAOVVA010000010.1:5240515-5251195 GCA_028565275.1 Leiocassis micropogon
CACACACACACACACACACACACACACACACACACACACACACACACACACACACACACACACACACACACACTTGTTCTGCCTGTCCATCTATTTAAACTCTGAGTGTTGCCTCTGTCCTCCTATACATCACCAACCTGAACTTAGATAAATGAGTTTACTGTATCCAAGAACACAGATCGCACATTTGTCGGAAAAAAAAATCTTGAGACAGGTCCTAGGTGATACTCTTTTTGAGAACCCTTTAACATAAACCAATCAGATTCAATGCAAGCCTAAATGTATTTATTTATGTATTTATTGCTAATAATAAAAAATCCATTTAATGATAACTTACATTTTTTTATGTTTAACTTTTTTTTAATGTTATTTTTAGGATGTCAATTTCGCTAATTCTTCTTCTTTTTTTTTCTTTTTAAAATTTAACTTTTAATGTAAACAATTGGTTTCAAGTTATTTTACTAACCATTTTGTTGTTTTTATGTTTTAATTTCATTTAGCTTATATAGTGAGAGAAAACAAGCATAATGTTTAATTAATACAAGTAAGGATGGATGAAATGGCAAAAATATGATGTGATGTCTAAAGATGGTCAGGAACAATGTAGTTTGTATATGTGCATTAAGCTAAATGTAACTATTTAAACTGCAATTTTACATTATAAGAAAAAAACAATAAAAAAGTAAACATACATGGACAAAATGGGGAAAAATTTGAAAAAACAATTATAACACATATAAAATTTATTTTAATATATGCTTAACCAAGGAATAATCTAGTTGTTAGGAAAAAGGTTAAATAGTAAAATACTCAGTTTGAGTTTATACACGGTATCTGTAGATATAATACAACTATAAAGTTGGCATGTCTATACATTGAAGATATATATAGAAAATAAATTATTTTGGTGGGAAATTAGATGAGTAGCGGAACACATCAAGATGGTTTTTGGAAGACTTGTCTGTCTGTTTATCTGTTTGTTTGTGCACACATCACATAAAAACTACTGAACAAATTTTAATGGGGTTTTTCACAGGTGTATTTGGCCGAGCTTGAGGTTACATATAGGCTTTGTTTCATCACTATCAGCCCATGAGAAGGGATACTACAGTACTTTAAAATTTCAATGGAAAACACCCTCATATCATAAAAAAAATTTACCTTAAAAAATAATTAGTTCATTTCAAAATTTAACAGATAACACTGTGCATTTTTAAAAATGCGCTTATTAGTGTGCAATTAAAATCTACTTAACACACCTTCATTTCACAAACCTCATGGTAACGTAAAAAATATTGTTTCTATCAAAATTATACAGTAAACAGTTTTGATATTACACCATGTAAGTGGTAAAACTTCAGGGAAAT
Source organism: Leiocassis micropogon (assembly GCA_028565275.1). NCBI lineage: Eukaryota > Metazoa > Chordata > Actinopteri > Siluriformes > Bagridae > Leiocassis > Leiocassis micropogon. The sequence goes on from JAOVVA010000010.1 coordinate 5,241,883, forward strand.
TGTTTCTTATACGTATGCAAGCACATATTACTCTAATAATAATTTAGTGATCATGTAAAATCCTTGTAATTTCGCCATAAAGGTCTAAAGAATTGTGTGGTTGAAACCCTTAATGGCTCTTGGGGAAACATTTCAACAGACATCTTCTCTTCAACAAAAACATTCAAATAGCTGAAGAATACTTCCCTCCGAAGAAGCCTTCAGTTAACGCTGAAAAAGTGATCACACTCAATTACACTATGCAAAAATACATCATACCTTTCATCTGAAAAAATAAAAATAAGAACATTTTACTTGTTCTGATTAAAAGGTATTTATTTGTTCATTAATTTTTTTATTTAATGATGCATGTCTCACTGTTGTCTTTTTCTTGTTTAAATTTCTTGCAGGTCCTTCAGATGGAACAGGCCTGACAGGGGAGGAGTTCTTCGAGAACGTAAGAGAATCTGCTCCAGTTGAGGAGCAGATACAGTAGCATCTCAGTAGTCCACTTGCTGCATCATATAATTCTGTGCAAATGACTATGCTGGTTTTATTTCTATTTGCCTTCTCAGGGTGTAATGTGCTGCTTTGAGATGCTAATGGAGTATTGTTAGTATTTACAATGTGTCTTCCTTTAGCAGCTACCTGCCTTTTTGTCTTTCTTTTTTCACACACCTCTCTTCGTGACATGCTCTGTCGTTTTATGAGTACACTTAAAAACACACATTGCCACACTCACACGTCTATCTTGGCAGGTAATGAGGGAAACTAACACTCAGGTGAAATGGCCATCAAAGCTGAAGATCGGAGCCAAGTCAAAGAAAGGTGAGAGGAAAGGTTCATCTACAGTAGTGTATCTGAAAAATCCTGGATTTCAGAGATGAGTCATATAAAATTGGTCAATTTGGCTTAGATAAATTCGACTAGATTGATGAAATTAGATACATTTGACTAGATTCTTTTACTTGCTGACATAGTATTTTTTTTGCAATGTACAGCAAAAAAGAGATGTATGATATCCTGCAGCAAAAATGTTTCTTGTTATAAGATATAATAAACCCAAATTTAAGATTATTAAACACATTTCTAGCCTTTGTATTACTGTTTCTTATTCCACTGGCAGATAATATTTCTTTTTTCAAGAAATCAATACTTATTTTTTCAGCAAAATTATCTGCCAACAGAACAAGAAAATTTTAACTCTAAAAAAAAAAATAGTAAAATATCTTAATGTATAAAATATTAAAACATTATCATCTTATCTTGGTTTATTGTAATCTTCTATTAAGAAATAGTACATAATTATCTACAATTAAGATATTTTACTTGCCAAGATTTAGTAGGTAGGTTAGGTAAGCATAATACAGTAAGTCCAAACTCTTCTTTTTCTTTTTCTTATTATTATTGGCACACAAGTTTGTTTATAACAAAACATAATTAGAAAAAATACCATATTCTTATTTTAGAAGCTTTGAACTTACACATTTCATCAAAAGCATCAGTTCTTTTCTTTTCTAAAAATAAATTTATTGAGTGAATTAAATGGATTTTTGGAGAATGTTGAAGCTGAGAAAAAAAACTGTTTATGCTCTGTTACTGCCATTGCAGTACTCTAGCATTAATGGAATACAAGTGTACTGCTTAATGTCCACAATACATTTCACAATACATATAAGTGATAAACCTTGCAAAAAAATTAAGAACATGCAAAAAAATGTAAATAAAAAAACAACAACAGAAAAAGACCAAATATGCTAAATCGGTTGTAAATAGAGTTGCAAATAACAAAATTTATCCTACAAAATCCCTCGGTGCAAGTGTCTCTTTAAATGTAACAGATTTAATAGTATATACATATTATAGTATGTTCTGGCATTTGTGCTTTTTAACTGCCTTGTGACTCGAAGAAAAAAATGCAAAAAAATATTCTTTATTAGCTTGCAATTCTTCTTACTTCCTTTTAAAATCAAGTCTTGGATTGATTTGAACTGCTAAATGGATTTATCTCATTTTGCTGCAGACTGTTTACATGCAGATCAACTGATCAACATTATGTTGGCATATTTGCTTCATGAAAATAAACAACCTAAATATTTTAGGATAAGTGATACCGTTTTAATAAAAATAAATAAAAAAATCTTCTACTCATGCCGGGAAACAATCAATATTAGAACAAAAACATATTAAAAAAATTATAACACAAGCTATGTTAGAATAAATACAGCTGTCATTAATTCCACTATTTTGACTTATATATTCTACATTTTGAGATCCACATGTAAAAGTAGAAGGAAAGAGAGATGACGTCTTGGAGGCCAAACGGAAAATTCTGGAACTTTTAGAGACCAAGGTAAGTGAGATGTGTGCCTTGCAGGTTTATTTTTTCCCTCATGGTTTTTACACTGATTTATGGCACCATTTCCTGTTCTACAATTGGCTTCAGGTTAATAAAGTCACTCTGAAGATGGATGTCACTCATACTGAGCATTCTCACGTGATCGGTAAAGGGGGAGGAAATATCAAAAAAGTCATGGAGGAAACTTCCTGTCACATTCACTTCCCTGACTCAAACCGCCACAGTGTGAACGGAGAGAAAAGCAACCAGGTATCAGTGCTTTACTTGTTTTAAGAGAAAAAAAATTGGAACCAGGTATGAGCGGATTACTTTTTGTATCAGGAAAATTATGATGTTATAAGTTTTCATCTGGACAAAGAACTTCTGGGTAAAATAAAAATTTTGCAATAGCAGGATATAAAATTTCATGGATAATTAAGGAATTTACGATAGGTACATATTTAAGATACACAGACACTAAGAGAGGGTCAAATGGTGGCTTAGTGGTTAGCACTGCTGCCTTGCACTTCCTGGGTCTGGGTTTGATTCTTGCCTCGGGTCTGTGTGCTTGGAGTTTGCATGCACTCCCTGTGCTTGGTGGGTTTCCTCTGGGTACTCCTGTTTCCTCCCACAATCCAAAGACATGCAGATTATGCTAATTGGCATAACCCGAATTGCCCGTAGTGTGTGCGTATGTGTGCATGTATGTGTGTGCCCTGCTATGGATTGGCACCTGTCCAGGGTGTACCCCGCCTCGTGCCCTAAGTCTCCTGGGAGAGGCTCCAGGTCCCTGTGACCCTGAATACAGTATAAAGCGGTATAGAAGATGAAACACCAAGAGACAGACAGACAGATAGATAGATATAAGGTAAAGTGACTTGTTCTTTCTGTTATCTTTCTCAACAGGTGTCAATAGCTGGACCAGTGCAGGGTGTGGAATCAGCTAGAAGGCACATCAGAGTTAGTATCATGCATTGATGGTTTCATACACTTTTTGGCGGACAATTTTTTTTCTCCTGAAATTATTTTTTTTCACACAAAAAAAATATACACACACTTCAACGGTTGTTATCTATGTCGTTTTTTAAAACTCAGATTGAATTATGGCAGCAATGTGTAGTATTATGTTTCCTCTAAGAATATCAGTAATCGCACCATTGTTGTTGCTATCATGCGTGTGTGCTATCATATTTTTCATGTTGAAGTGTGTCTACATTTTTTTGGGCCCTTCTTTATTGCTAGCCGAAAGTCTGGAACATCTGTGCAACATGCAAAATAAAATTAAAAAGTGGAATATCTCTTTAAACTTGAAAAGAGTTTATAGTAAAGACTCACCTGATGAGATGCAGGGGACACTACTGTATATTACACCAGGTGCACTTAGAATATCAAACATCTGGTCATATTAAATCTAGAGTCTTGGTAATGAAATAGTAAGCATTTCCCAATTCATATATTATTCTTTCCTGTTGCCCATTCATGTTAATAATAAATTATTCCATAACAATAAAATATCTTTGCGTCTTTACGTCATTGCGTCAAATCTCTTCTCTTTCTGTGACCTTTAGGATCTGCAACCTCTGGCTTTGACCTTCGACCTGCCTCTGACCCTGGTGGGCGGGGTTGTTACAGATGCAAGCTCACCGGTGATTCAGCATGTAGCACAGGCGTTTGGAGTGAGTGTGACGTTCAGAACACAACCCAAACTGTACTGTTCCACCTGCGTGGTGCGAGGCCTGCAGGGAAACTCTGCTTCTGTGAAGGTACCACACACAAGCACTTTGACGTCAGAACTGTAAACCCCATACAATGCAATGCTTTAAACAAACAAACATGATACATGATAAACTGCCCTGGTATTGTAACCTTTTACCCTTCCCTTTGACCCCTATAGAAAGCTACATGCCTCCTCATGGAGCTGCTCCTGGGTCAGGAAGCGGCAGCGGTTGCCGGGGTAACGGGCGTCATGGTGAGCACTCAGCTGGATGTGACGTCTCAGCAGCACCTCTTCCTGCTGGGCCAGAACGGAGCCAACTTCCTCAACGTCATGCACCAAACACACACACAGATCGTACTGCCAGACCTCACCGCCCCACAGCACACACCCTCCCTACTCATCCAGGGCACTGCTGATGGAGTGTGTCTCGCAAGACAACAGCTCATGGTGAGTGTGTGCATCTGTGTGTGTTTTCATGTGTGAAACAGATGTGAACAGCTTTGTCTTTTAGTGATGTGTGTTGTTTGTGAAAAGCTCAATATGGCTGTATGATGTATGAAATGGGGCTGTCTGTGTATCCAAGAAAATGAAAAAGAAAGTGAGTAATAAATAAATATACAAATATATGGCCGCATGGTGCTTTAGTGGATGGCAACTTAGTGGTTAGCACCTCCAGGGTTGGGGTTTGATTCAGGCCTCGGAGTTTGTGTGCATGTTCTTCCAGTGATGGGTGGATTTCCTCCGGGTACCTCCAGTTTCCTCCCACAGTCCACAAGTTGCCTGTAGTGTGTGAATGTGTGCATGAATGTTGACCAGAGGTCATAAAATGGGAATAAATCCACGGTCCCTAGTTGGATTACAGAGGTTCCTTGATGGATGGATGGATGGATGGATGGATATAAATCTATAAATAAATGTGTCATTGTTTTTATGATTAGTAGTGCTATTATTATATGTTTATTGTCTTTTACGTTCATTGTAAACTTTGAAAGTTTTAAATATGTTATTTATTTGTTTTTACTGATTTTATTGCTAATAAAATATTTTGTGTAGATGTAAGAGTATTAGTATTACAATGATTTTTATGTAATTAGCTATGAGATAAAACCACAAAATATTATGTATAGGTCATTATTCTAAAATAAAATAGGTTATCCATTTTAGATCTTATGTGTATTCTAATTTGCATAATGTATTCCTCTGTGGCTAATTTGCCTTTAATATTATGTCTTCCTTTTAAATCAACTCCTTTTGCACACAGTAACAGTGGGAGTTCAGTCCTGTCCTGGGTGCTCATTAGGTTCTGTCCTGATTCTCTATGTGTCTCTGTGTCCGTGTAGGAGTGCCTGCCGGTGTGTCTGATGTTTGAGATGAAGGATGAGGGTGAATCAGACCCTCGCAAACTCACACAGATGATGCAGAGTCTTGGGGTGTTTATCAGCGTCAAACCAAAGGCCAAACAAGCTGCTAAGGTATTGCACCATCTTAGTGTACTATACTGTAGGTCAGTCTGATTTAATAATACAGGACCTGTTTCCCTTATTCTACTTAATAAATATCTATAAAAAGACAGTACATCAAAGTGCATGATTTATGATGACTACTACTAGCATTTGCCAAGTCCAGAGTTCCCTCATTCAGACGCCTTAGAGGTTCTGTTAACATTCTGATGAACCGTTAAATCTGTTATTATTTTTTTAAATCTTAGATTTGGTCTTCAGTTGTGCACCTTAGTATACACCAATTTTATTTATTTGATACTGTATTTATATTGCACAAAAATTATTCATTAGTTCAATTTGATTATTTGTAGAACAGTTTTTACAAATGCCACAATGTACCATATACTGTACACAGTGAAGTTTGGTTAAAAAAAAAAAAAGCAGTGGATCTACCATGACAAAAAAATTTTTTTTTTTTTGAAGCATTAGGAATTAAAATTCAGAATCAAAATGAACCCATGCAAAAAGAAACTCAACATATTTTAGGCAAACAGTGCTGCTTTACATTTAGGCCTTGACCACATGTACAGGGGACGTTTTTAAAACATGTTTATCCTCCTTTCTTCTTTAAAAAAAAAAAAAAAAAGTCTACAGGAAAACACAAAAACATAGTGTCAAAGCATGCCAAACCAGCAGGTGGCGATATAACCCTAACTGTAAAGTGTTGGTTAATCAAAAGCTGAAAAAAAAAGTTCTCATTGAGTATTTCACACTCTGATCTCAAACACAGGAGAATTGATAAAGTTCATGCTCTAAGAAACACTGAAGTTTCTAAATATCTTTACTCTGGAAAGAGTTTTAAAAACAAAATGTCAGTTTCAGTGAAGTGAAATAAAGAACACTATGCACGTTTTTCTACAGTATACTGTGTATAATTTTCTATGTTGGTGGCTTAGCAGTTAGCACTGTTGCCTTGCACCCTCCTGAGTCTGGGTTCGATTACTGTCTCGGGGTCTGTGTGCATGGAATTCACATGTTCTCCCCATGCTAGGTAGGTTTCCTCTAGGTACTTATCCTTCCAAAGACATGCAGACTAGGCTAATCTGTGTTCCTGGAAAATTGCCCAGAGTGTTTGAATGCATGTATGAATGTTGACGAGAGCCTCTACCATGGTTATAAAAAATGGGAATAAATCAATGGTCCCTAGTTGGACTACAGAGGTTCCCAGATGGATGGATGGGTGGATTTTTCTACATTATCTTTAAATACCATCTTCTCCATTAGATAAAAGTATAACATAGAACCATAGTATGTCTGGTGCTCTAGTTCCAAGAAGTCTCAGCTACTCATAAAAATGATTTGTGTGTCGCTCAGTCTGTGGTGGTAAAGGGTTTGGAGAGGAACATAGTAAATCTGTATGAAGCCAGAAGACTCCTGCTGGGCCTTGACTCCTGTGAGGTGTCCGTGGCAACAAAGACCTCATGTGAGGTGTCTATAGTACCAAAGCCTGCAATGGATCCCCTGCTGGTCAATGGTGGAATGACAAACTGCTGGCTCAATATGCTAATGCAGCAGCTGCATGTCACAGAAACAGGTGTGTGTGTGTTTTGAATGTTCATGTGTGTATATATCATGTTAGAGAACAGTATTTTGTCTATTGAACTTACTTAATTTTTACCTTTGGTGCTCAGGCACTGTCAACACACCAGATTCAATTTCTAACCCTGTGCCTGCGAAGCCACGCCCCTCTCCACCACCTGGACTGACTGCTCCGGCAGAAGAGAGCCGCATGGGACTGAGAGGAACAGACACTAAATTAGAGAAGGTGTGAATAATTCGACACACTTATCTACACTAAAGCCTTAATTGGAATTTAATGTGGATACATCAGCGGAGAAAATTTGGCCATCTGTAAAAACCCAAATTGTGTAGATAATTCCTTTTGGATATTCACAGTCCGGTCATTTTGTGAGCAATCAAGCAATAATTATGCACATTATGCACATTCTATCTAATGCCTGGACACCTAATTGCAGAGAATAGTGACTGTGTCATGATTTCAGATCCCGGAGAACGAGGATCAGTCGACGAATCTAGTATGTGAGCACTCAGGAAAGCCGGCTCTAGAGGTGACTGAGGTCAAAGAGATCACTCTAAAGACTGCAGGACCAGTCAGGAGAAACAGTCATTCAGATGCAATGAGGTACCATACCCTTAAATCCAACAAGGACTCTCAGAGGGTTCTGGTCTACTGACTGTATGGCATGAGTTCAAATTCTAGTGCTGCTACGGAGCCATTATTTATCTTAAGCAAGTGATAAGGTGGACTGCAATAAAGAGATTCACTCAGTTATAGTGCCAGAATAATGCAGAATAAAAAAATAGTTAGCTAACTGTGACAAGAGAACAACTTAGTCACCCTTTTTTATTATTTATATCCATATATATTATAGATTTCATTTTATTAATATATGTATTTTTGATTTCCTTGGGTCCACCATCGTCTCTTCTGGTCTCTTCCCCAAAAAATGGCCACAAAATCTACACTGTTGTTGTAAAAATGGTACAGGCTTACTCATGATACTATGATGTAACTCACCTTCAAATGCGTCCTTCGAAGCATGTGGCCCCGGGATTGAGATACAGAGGTTGAGAAAACCTTACTCAGTTTCTGAAGATGAGTTTAATGTTGAGGGGGTGTTTTATTTGGTTTTTCTTTATGACAAAGAAAACAATAAATGCATGCATATCTTATTCTTGTTATATATTGAATAATTTCTGTATCCCCTATATTTTGGCTCTTATCTACTAAAGGACACTTTGTACCCATGAGTGCATGAGAAAACTTTTTGCTCAGGCCAAGAGGAAGGCTTTACTGTGACTTTTTTCCAGCAAATGCCTTCTTTATTAATTTGCTATCACAACCTCTCCATAGGGATTTTCTTCTTTGAAAAAAAATCTTTGTGGAATTACTTGTATGCTTTGAATAATGTTTTCTTACTTTAATGATTAGGGAATAATTCAGACTCAGATCATTTATGGCTGGATTTTAATTTGAGTTCATTGTCTTTGACTTTACAGTATATAGCTTGACTTTATAACTTATAATGCAAATTATGTGTATGTGTGTGTGTACATAGGTCTGTAAGGATGGAGGTGGATGGTGTGCATTTTAACAGAGACAGACGCTGTAGTCTTAGGATATTTCCATCTCATGAGTCCTACTCAAATAATGAGGTAAAATGAGCATTACACATCTTTACCAAGGGTGCCATGAATTCTGGAACTGACAGAAGTTGGATTTATTACAGAAACAAGAGTATGAGAGAAAGAAACTTCTAGCAAATCAAGGTTCGTGTCATTTCTTCATTATCTCTCTCCTTTTACTTAACTCGTTCCTTCGTACTATCCCTTATACTGTATCTCTCCTTTGTTTTTTTCCCCCTTATACCTCTCATTACTTCCTTCTTTCCCTTTTCCCTTCCTTCTGACATTACGTCCATTAAATCCTATTTCTTATTATAGTTTTTATACTACTATGTTTTCCTTCTCGTTTTTTCACCTCCCTTTTTTTATTTACTTTTACATTTAGGCATTTGGGAGACGCTTTTATCCAGAGTGACTTACAAAAGTGCTTTGAAGTTTCCATCACTGGATAGATCCTTACACTGGGTTACTAACCAAGTACCATCAGTCAAACACTGTTGGGAAGGGTTTTTATTTTGGAGGGGGAAGATGAGATCAACCCAAATAGTGAAGAAACAGATACAGTGGTGTGAAAAACTATTTGCCCCCTTCCTGATTTCTTATTCTTTTGCATGTTTGTCACACTTAAAT
>JAOVVA010000010.1:5256973-5271289 GCA_028565275.1 Leiocassis micropogon
TGTGTGTGTGTGTGTGTGTGTGTGTGTGTGTTTGTGTTTGTGTGTGTGTGTGTGTGTGTGTGTGTGTGTGTGTGTGTTCTCTCTCACTGTAGTCATGGAGCTCTCAGAGTAACAAGGACAGAGTGTGTAATGGCAGCAATTCAGAGAACTGGCGAGAGAGACGAGGGTCTGCATCGTCAACATCTGTGCCCTCCTGCTCTTCATCTCCGCCCACCTCCTCCACCTCCTCATCATCCTCATCATCATCATCAGGCATGCTGGTCTATAGTTGTTGTTCAGGACGCACCAGCACAGAGAAAACATGTGAGTCTAAACGACATAGTGTGTTTGTGTGTGTGTGTGTGTGTGTGTGTGAGAGAGAGAGAGGGAGACAGAGAGAAAGATGAAAAATTAGGCCATGACTTCTTTTTCTTTAAAAATAAAAAGTTGTTGCTCATACAGAGAGGTCCAAAAGTCTATGCGCAATAGTGAAAATAAGGTTTGTTTACAAATGATGTTAACAGATATTATCACTTGAGTGAAAAGTAGACATTCTGAAACACATACAGCATATGCATTTTGGAATTTATTAGTATGCTTTAAACTTTTTGCTTTAAAGATTCTCCATTTTATATCAAATCTGATGATGCATACTAGATAATATCATATCGTCTGAACACATACTGTACTTCATTGGAAGGGTAAAACTTATGGAAGAGTTGTTAAAACACTCAATATTTAACATCTGCTTTAACCAACAGTAGAATTTGTGCACTCATGTAAACTGAGTAGTTCAGATAATACTTCCTCATTTTTGTTTTCTGAATTCTTTAAAGTTTCTGTTCATTTCCACGAAAAAAAACAAACTAGCCTATGATACAGAAGCTGACTTAAACTTCTGTAGAAAGTCTTTTAAACAAACTTCCAAAGGCTGGGCATGAGATTTTTATGTCTTCACTGAACATCTAGTAAACTCTAAGTAATACTCTGTGAAACAGAACAGAAGGTGATACAGTAGGCTTCAACAGAGGTGATTTTATTTGCAATATCCATTGGGGAATTGTATGCCTCCCAAGTGGTTTTGTTGTAAAAGTGGAAGAATTAAAAAGGCAAGTGTCTTGGATAGTGTCGACTCTTCATGTTCATGTTCTGGTCACAGTGGAAGAACTGAACACACCTGAAGCATATCACTCAACCAACCAACCATCTATAGTACTGCACATGAACCTGTTTTTATACAGGGTAATTACAAATGTTAATATTTAGTTAAGGTTGTTTTCACTTTATAGCATTACTGATATTTTTTGGTGATTGACTTTGAAGAAAAGAAGAAAGATCTATAACTAGTACCCAAACTCATCACGACATTGTAAGTTCAGGAATTTTAGTATTAGTACATTAAGCTTAGTCCATGAAGTTTCAGCCTGTGCACAAGATTTAGATTTAGATTTACAGTATTTTGGCATCCTCAATAGAAAACTGACTTCTTTTTATGTTTCCTAACCAGTGACTGTGTGAAATAACTGAACAGACCTTTTGTGACATCACCTAAACAGTAGGTTTTCCAAAAAGCACTTCTAAAGCTCAACTGTGGGACGAACAGAGCCTGGCTGTTTGTTGGAACATGCCTACTTATCTCAGTTACCACAAGCTACAGTAACTAGATTAGTTTAGTTTAGCTAAAATGCTAAGGTAGCTAATGTTAATTAATACTGTATGCTTACATTACTTTGCATTTGCTTGAATTCCATCCATACTCTACATGTTGTCCCATGCCAACTCCTACATTTCTTGTGGTTAATTAAACTATAATTCCATAGCAATGCAGCTGTTACACAAATTGCCAATGTATCTTTATTATGTAGCTTAATAGAATTTTAACATTGAGAGAGAGTTACATAAACATTCACAACATGCAGTTGTCATGTATGGGAGTTTTAGCTATGGAGACCAAAACCATTTTTGGACGAGGAGGCAAATGATTATTTCTGTTGTAAAGTTGGACATTTTAATATGGTGTTCTATGGGGATTGACTCACTTTTGGAGCCTAGTCATCGTTTGAGGAACTGCATGTTTTGGCAGTTCCAACTGCCCCTTGCTCCTAACTCAGATAATCAGCTCTATATAGTGGATACAGAGTTGATATCAGTTAATACCTGCTGTGGGAGGCAGCTGTGCCAGGGGCAAAAATCGAACTGCAATGACTGTTTATCCAAAAGTGATCTGATCGATTTTCACTCAGCTCCCACCTACAATTTTCATGAGACACAAATTGAAACAGAGGAAAAAAAACATGTTGATTTCAAAATGGGTTTATGAAGCTTCCATGTTCTTGTTGCTCAGGGCTCTGGAAGTGTAAAACCCCTGAATGATTCAAGAGGCCAGAGCCAAGCAACAGCCCTGGTATACATGTGTCTTAAAGCTGAAACAGGTGTAGTTAGGTAAAGTGGGCAGTCCAATGTAAACTTTTCATACTTGGGTATTGACCTCCAGTCTTACCCATAGCGGTTTTTATACAGAATATGAACTCTTTACAGCATCAGCCTTTTTTTTTTACTTTCTTTAATATAGCAAAATGTTTAAAAATATCGGTGTCCATAGACAGCATAGTGGCTTAGTGGTTAGCCATGTCAACCCTCACCACGAGGGCTGGGGGTCAAATCTCACTGCAGGTCTGTGTGCTTGGAGTTTGCATGATCTTTCTGTGATTGGTAAATTTCTTCCAGGCACTGCAACTTCTTTACACTTTCCAAAGGCATGCAGTGTGTGCTGATTGGTATTTCCATATTGCCTATGGTAAATGATGCAATGAGGGTTTGTGGCGTGCAGTAGTTAGCACCCCATCCAGGGTGTTTTCTTCCTTATACACTCCAGGTCTCCCATGATACTACACAAGATAAGCAGTAGGGAAAATGAATAGATGGATAGATGGATGGATGGATGGATGGATGGATTGATAGGTTACTATATTGCCGTCAAATCTCAGTCTTTTATTCCAATGACTTTACATGGTAGAATGCTATGTATTTGGCACTACTTTAAAAGTTGCTCTTATGAAACATTAATAAAATCTGAAGTAGGCATTCAACAGTAATGAAGTAAATTAAATTAATTATTAGATTTATTATCAAATAGAGGTTCTATACTATGCACAAGCAAATGCCTATCTTGAAGAAGCCGTGAATAAATTTCACTTTTTTTTTATATCTCATTTCCTTTGCAGCTGATGGATTCAGTGGTAACAGCTACTATGAAGGAATATCCAGACCACTGATTGGTGGATCTCCAAGTCCTCCTCCTCAGCCCATAGATGATTTGCTGGAGCTACTGATTCAGCTGGGCATGGAGAAATATACCACTGTTTTCCAGGAGCAAGAGGTACATTCATATAAACACTCACACTGTTGCCTCTGCATGTTGGTCCAATCACAAAGTATTTCAGTTTTTTTATTTTTTTTATTTTTTTTAATTAAACTAGTAGAGGTATTGCTTTTAGATAAAGAGGCAAGGTTTAGATTGGTGGTTCTCAACCCAGTTCCTGGAGGAAAACTCGTCTTGGACATGTTTGTGTTTTTTCAGCTCAAAGCACACCTGATTTAACTAATCGGCTAATAAACAGACTTTCGTTAATTGAAGTGTGTATGATAGAGCAGGGAAAACAGTAAAATGTGTAGGACACAACGGAGATTGTTTTAATGGACTTTTATTTCCCACTGCAGTTTTTTTCCAGCTGTTTTTTTTATGGCTGTCTCAATTGATTACTTTAATTTTCTCTGGCACAGGACAGGTCAGCCATGATTACACTTATTATTCCCAGCTCCAGCTGTTCTACTTTACATCATCAAATCTGTTCCTCAGTTATCTCAACCAATCATGTGTGACCACCTTGAAGGAGCTATTTCATCTAACTCATCTGTTTGCTTACTTTTTCTAAAAGAGTGTAAATTATATCTCGGCATTTCAGAATTATTTACAGCCTTGACAAAAAAAGACAACATGAAATGATTATAAAAATAAATCATAAATAAACAAATACATAAATAATGTGTGTATGCGTGTGTGGGTCCGTCCATGTGTAAACATCTTTGTTTCAAAGACAATCATTATAAATGATAATAAATACTTTTCTACATTCAAATATGTATGTAAGTACTGTTCCTGTACTGTTAATACTAAAAGTATCAAGCTCTCAATGAATACATAAAATAAATGTATATACAGTAAGTAGACATTTTTATAGATTTTCACCTTCTTTTTAATTTGCTCTCAGTCCCAGGAAATGTTGCTGCATATATGCCTGTCATGTTTCCGACTCATGAACATTCAAGTTACGAATTTCCGCAGATACTGTACGAACGGACAACGATTCTATGAACATTTGTAAATGCGAACAAATTGTGGAAGTATGTGTATTGTACAAAAAATAGACACTGCAGTGCATCAGATACCAATATCTACAAATATATGCAATATTTTCAGTGTGTAAATGAATGTATAAAATGTCTAAAGTGCACGTATGTGTGCATATGTAGGAGTGTGGGAAAAATGAGTCAACCTTACCGGTTTCAGTCCGGGAGCACGATGATAGAAAATGTCTATCCTGTAAAGCTGTACTGATGGTACTGTAGATAATCCTAATTTTGGAAAATTCTCAACAAAACAGGAAATAGAAAAAAAAAGAATTCCAAAAAAAAAAAAAAAAATCCAAAACAGCTCAAAATGACAAAATGGCATCCGGGATTTCCCTCACGATTTAAAGCCACAAAGAAAACACCTACATTTTACATGTGAGATTAATTTCCTTAGGTACAGTTACGGTTTTCAGCCACATGATGGCAGTGTGGGGAAAGGGGACAGATTTAGTCAAGTGGATTGGTATGCTTTACATTGTATATTCGTGTCAAAGACGTATAAGACTCATTTTGTCGGACTTAAGAACAAATCCGACTTATGAACATGCTCACAGAAATGAACTAGTTCGTAAGTCAGGGACTACCTGTATACAGTAAATATTCCATTACTGTGGAAAAAATAGTTTTAACATAAAAAACTAAATGATTGTTAATCGGCTCAAATTAGATAATGTATATATGAAACATTTGAAATCTGTTTAGTTACAGTATAGTATTCAAATATTTACACTATTTTACGTTTAAAAAACTTGCACATTTAAATAAACTTGAGCAATGCATCATACAGCGTCCAATTTGCTTGCGTTACAAAAATGTTGTAATTATATAATTGGTTTGCACAGAAAACATGATAGCTACTCTGCCTTTCTCACTCTCTATCTCTCTCTTACGTTTTGTAATTCTCCATCAGATTGATTACCAAACGTTCCTCACTCTTTCTGAAGAGGATCTGAAGGAAGTGGGTGTATCCACATTCGGGGCCAGGAGGAAGATGCTAATGGCTATTTCGGGTAAGAACTTGGCAGCACTGCTTGGGCTTTTCATAGATCTCTCAGTAGGATCTGAATAGCTTGGCAAAATTAAATAGAATCATAATTAGCTTTAATAGACACCTACTGCAAAATACAGACTTATTCTAATGTTTGTCATGATATGTTTTAATAATACAATAATGTTACCCATAACCTTAATCTGGATAAAAAGTATTTCTTTATTTTGATCACCATTGGAAAATTACTCAATTTGTAGGCTGGAATTTAGTTGGCACTGGGTCCACTGTTTTATGGAGGTTTTTCTCCTTAGCATCCAACCAAACTGAACTTTATGGGTGTTTTATTGTATTTTATGGGACTATATTTAACACTTAGTCCAAGATTAGCCACCATTTTCGCACTCCCAAAAATGACAGGTGCTTGATTCACATGATGACTTGTGAAATATTGAGACGACTGTGTTCCACCAATCCATCTTCAACTACAGAAAGTAGGTCTTACAGTTAAATCAAAAGTGTGAATAATCAATTGACGTGACATTCACATATTTTTTACACTTCTCAGTATATGTTTCATATATTTTTCACATTTGGTATAAAAGGTTGGTTTTGTCTTTCACATATGAGAAAAATCACACTATTATACATTATATCTTCACTTATAATACCATATTATCCACATGATTTCACTTGAGTTCACATTTTAGAGTATAACATGGTGAAAGGCACTCTTTTTTCTGTAAGGGATGGCATTTGATTCCTCCTCTGTCTACCTCTATGCCAGTTTGCGTATCTCATATACTACTCTTTATTTCCAGAGCTGAATAAAAATAAGATGAAAGTCCTTGAGGCTCCTGCAGTTAAATCTGGTTATCTAGAGGGTGGAGCCAGTGGTCGCCTTCCACGAATAATGGACGAGGACGTGGCTGCTCAGAGTAACCACTGGTGAAAAAAATGGGACTGGCAGTAAACTGGACTGTGTTATCGACACTTCAGTGATGTAGAGGCTGTGCTTCCTGACTAGTGACGTGTCAGACCGTCAGTGTGACCGATAAATGAGAATTAAATAAAAGACTGGCTATTAAGATTGATTACAGATGGGCAACAGAGTGGACAGATGTGATATAACTCTCAGAGGACATGTGCGAAAAGAACTGACCTTCACTCTGGATTGACCTGCAACTGCCAATGTTTAATATGCAAACACTCATGGCCTTGTCTTTCTTTTCTTGTCCTTTTACTTTGTTTCTTGTAATTCTGCCTGGTCTTTTCTTTCTGTGCTCTGTAATCATTTATGTGCATTACCATGAACCACTGTGCAAATAAAAGAATGTATTGTGAACATTATTAGGAAAGAAAAGATCTCATTGGAACTCTTAATGCAACTGCTTAATTAGAAATCCTATTTTAAATCCTATTTTTTTTTTTTGCTTAAACAATGCTTGCTGGTTAAACAGTGTTGATTCGGTACTGCCGCCTCTCATCGCTGTGTAGAAGACACACATTCAGTTGTTTTCCCCACTGAACAAGTGAAACTGTGGTATGAGATGAGATGGGAAACTAACAAACGAGGAGAAATACAATATTGACTCACTTTAATAAATAAGGCTAAACATATCCTGATATGCATCATTTCTAGTTTATTATCATCAACCACCCATTTAATAACAGGTTAATTAAAATTTTATTCATAAGTAGTACTAAATTCTATTTATGAATCGACAGTAAATAAATGAATAAATAAATATGACAATTACATACATGGTATAGGCTATGAGTGTTGCGGTTAAACTAATGTATAGCGCTTTCTTGTAGCCTATAGTTACCCATAATTAAATGACTGAAATGAAACCTATAATTTTTGTACTAGTACTGGGTCGGAGAACCCTGGTCCTCTAGAGCCATAGCCCTAGATCTATGTAATCTGCAGTGAGGAGTGCAGGGATAGTTGGAAAACAGGGCTGCGGCTCTAGCGTAACGGGATTGGCGACCCCTGAACTAGTCAAGAAATTTAAGTAGAGAACAAGATTACTCTGAATCTAATGCATAAGTATGCCTCTATTTTTGACCTTGTATTTAATTAAGGGGGGAAAAAAAGGGTGAAATAAATACTTTTGTAAATGTTATCTCCTCTCTCAAAGGCCCTCTCCATGCTCTATTTCAAATTCTTCCTCAAGGGTTCATCAGATAATTAGGGATTTCTTAGATTCCCAAAGATGGTTGTATGTGATATTGATAGGGTTCTACATACTGTAGATCCTTTAAGTAACACTCATAGATACATAATGAATGTTTAGCTTTTGGTCTACAACCAATGCCCATTTGTAGTTTGCTGCTCATCCACTAGGGGACACCACAGCACCATGTGCTCGTTCCTCCTTTTCAGGCGCATCATTTCTCATCTGTGACATTCCACACAATTGTGGCTGAAAATCATTTTCACAGAAAAGCCAATGACGCAAATAATTATATTGTGTTGAAAAAGCCTGTCGCTAGTAATGTTGATTTAGCACAACCTATTGTTGAATAAAAAAATGCTCTGATAAATGAAATATTACACATCATTAATTAGAGTAGTAAAATAGAGCAGAGTTTCTGAAGATCATTGCAGTCCACCAGACAAAAACATAACTATTAATATAAGAGGATGGGTTTCGCCCTTCCCGTGGGGAAAGGGTTTAGTTTTCTCCCACTTCCTTTTCTGCTATGCCCTCTTAAGTGAAAGACATGTTTGGTGGAGCGTAGCTTATGATTCATCAGGCCAATTCTGTTTAAGTCAGGCTAATTATGCATGTAGGTCTTTAGGCAAACCAAGCGAGTCGAAAGGATATGATGTAGAATGACATGAGAGTAAGCTTTAGAGTTCAGACTGTCTCCAGAATCACATATCAGGTTAAGTAATTATCATATAGGGTTGCTTGATTGGTTGGTGGGTCTTCACTAAGGTGAAGCTTTATCTCTTAATCTGAATGTAGATTCATTAACTGAAGAAGGGAAACTGGACACTTAAGCTAGTTGTATTTGTACAATAACAAAAATAGTCATTTCTAATTGTACTGGAATGTTTTATCCTCAATTATACACCGATCCGCCATAACATTCACATGACCACAGGTGAATTGAATTACATTGTTTATAAATTAAATACCAGTAAACTGGTGACGGGTTTACTGGCACCCAATGCTCATCTGTGCCCATGTATAAAGGCCTGCCTGTTCAGTCTGATCCCACAGAAAAGCCAATGCAGAAACCAACTGCCAAAAACCGTCAAAACTGACCATGACAAAATGGTGTCGGAACACTTTAGTGCCCCATAGAGCCCAAGGCCACTAACCCAGCCTCCAAACTACCTAGATCCCAAGTCAAGTTCTCATAGGATGTTTTGGACAAACAAGTCCAATCCATGGAGGCCCCACCTTGCAACCCACAGCACCCAAGGATCCCCTGCTAACGTCCCAGTAACAGACACCATAACACGCCCCAGAGGCAGTGTGGAGCCATGCCATGAAAGGCCAGAGCTACCCTGGTGGCACGAGGGGGAATTCAAACCTACAATAGGTGGTTTTAATGTTAATGGTTTTGAAGTTATGACTAATAACTTCATATGGCTGGTGTATGTCTCCTTTATTTGTCCCAACCAATTTATGTACATAACTGACATAAGCAACAAACAAATAATATTTAAAACTGACATAAATATTATGTCAAACTGCTAAGATGGCGAAAGACCCAAACAAGTAACGAAACAAAAAAAAAAATAGTAAGACAAAAAGAGAAAGAAACATAGCACATAGCAATTTTAAAAAATCTGATTGATCAAGAATGATCAAAAATTTATCATTTTTTCCAACTTGCAAAAGATGGGACGTTTTATAATTTGAATAAAATGAAAGCTAAAAGACTTTCAAATCACATATTTTATTTACAATAGAACATAGAGAACATAAGAAATGTGTAAACTGAAACATTTGACACTTTTATCCACTAAATGAGCTCATTTTGAGTTTGATTCCTGCAGGTCTCATAAAAGTTGGGATGGAGGTAACAAAGGGCTGAAAAAGCCACAAATTTCAGCTGGGACAACATCAGGTTTGTAACATGATTAGCTATAAAAGGGGGGATGTCTTAGAGAGGCAGAATCTCCCAGAAGTAAAGATGGGTAAAGTCTTTTTGTTTTCATTTTATTCACACTTAAAAAACGTATCAACTTTTCCTGCAATTCGGGTTGTATGCACAGAACATAAAACTGTGCAAAAATACACAAATATTTATTTTCTACAAATAATTTTTGAGATACAGTTACCAAATGCAGTTCTTCACCAACTTAAGGGATAAAATGTTATGTTTCTTTTGTCATTATTTAGCCATTAGAATTTTGGCATGGATTTCTAAGCCGGTGCATAGGAATCATTCCCCCTTAGCATGCGTTTGGTTTTCTTATATGATGTCACAAGCTTTCCAGAATGATGACTGACTCAGTGTTACACCAAGTTCAGTCCTATTTGCGGCTTTATCAGAATTTTCATTTTAATATCAATGTCAATTAATGGCATTAATTGGAACAAACCCATTGGTTGGAGAGGAAGTAACTAATGTGGGAAAGACTCCAAGAATGAATGCACATTTTGGTTTTTGAATTTAAGATTTAAAGATATCACTTTCAAAGTAAATAGCACAAGGTTAAAAAGAGAAGGGAAGTTTGTTAAATAGCTACTTCAGGAACCTCTCAACCTGTCCATTATTTTTATAAACTGGGCCCAGCAGAGTTGTTAAATACTGCATCCATTCTTCAGCATAGGGCTGGGGAATCATTTTCACTCACAACCCTTCTTCAAATCATCGTCAGCCACAGTAACCCAGTGGGACTTGATATCCCAGTTTTTCAAACCTCACTCACACTCTATTTTCATATTGTGTCTGTCATAACGAATGTGAGTCTGGAGATTTTTTATTTTTTTCAAAATTAATGATAAGCTCAGCCATGGCTCTGCCTTATTTCTTTCCATGCCTCGGTGAGTGCCATCAGGTACAGACAGCTTTTCCACAAAAAAGCATTATTATGGTCCGGTTTATTACTACTAATGCTGTGATGATCTATGTCGAGCTTTAAGAAGTGAAGACGCAGTCTAGATTAGTGAATTTCTCTTTTAATGAGCAACAAAAACAGCATTGGTGTCAAAATCCCACAGAGATTTTGAACAGAACTGCCTTACTGACACACTCGCTATTACAGTACTGAATATCTTATGTGTGTTATGATTGTAATTGTTCTTTGCTCTCTGCCAGCATTAAGATATGTCTTTCTAGGCATATGTGTGTGTGTGTGTGTGTGAGATAGATTCTGAAAGATCAGCTCCTGCAGTAAAAAAAAAAAAAAAGCTGTGCCTGATTCAACACACCGACACACATGAATCACAGCTTTAGCTCATGACCAGATGTAATGGGTGAACATGGGCTTAATTTGATATGTAAATACAAATAAAACACAAATCTCTCTAGACTCAGATGCTGCCTCTGAAATCGCTTTTTCACTCATCATTCATAATTTACAGTACAGCCTGTTCTGTATTAGGCAGCAGCAAGAGAAGAAGAGAACACACTGTTCTGTTGAGTGCACTGAAGATGAGCTTGTGGCCAAAAAGAGGCGGAGGTCGAATGGCAGGCACACAGAGCAACACAGGGCAATCAAAATGAAAACGAAGGGTAGAAGTAAGAAGTCAAAACCCAGGAGTAACGAACAGAGGCAACAAAACACTAGAGGCTCTCGAGCAACACAACAGGAAAACATTTACCCTATTATCAAGAGACCACAAGTTCAGATCCATCTGTGGCTGAGGGCCAAAGGAGCAGAAATGGCTGTGCTCTCTGTGCTGGAAGGATGCCATACTCATTCTACACTGTCAATCACACTAACACTAGACAGTTGTGGATATCTGTGAGATCATGGATGTGAAAACGGTTCGGAGTGTGACACAACATGACGTAGATCAGAAAGATGTGCTTGGCTGATCGCGATCAGTTTAGCTTTCATTATCACTGGTTGGTAGGTGATGTGCTAGACGAGAGATGACTGATGGGTGGAAATTGACCAAACTGAGAAGAAGATGATGTGTGAGTGTGTTGGTGGTCAGCGGGGACCTGTAGGAACTGCAATCTGAGGGCTAAACAATCAAAACAAACAAACAAACAAACATACAAACAAACAACTTAATAAATCATGTATGTCATGAATTACAATGGAACAAAAAAATGGAGAAATATTAAAAAATACTTAAAATATTCTATGTTGTTAAACAAGATTTATGCATTTACATTTTTATATAAACATTTCTATATACAGTACATATGCCTGGCAGACAAATTCAAAGCTAAAAAAGACATTATGGAGAATCAGCATGCAATAAATGGACACCAGGCTCACTGTGTGTAACTATTCAGGGAATTTAATTAGATAATTCAGACAGCACTCTAAAATTTCTGGCATCCAAATAGTGCACTTTAATAAAGCAATATTAAAGTGCACTATTTACAATGGTATATGTTTATAATCCAAGTTTACTATATACATGTACCACGTTGGTAAGCGCTGTCACCTTGCAACTCCAGGTCCCGGGTTCAAATGCACTATAGGACAGTACATGGTTCTAAAACATATTATAGTGTAGTACTACGGAACATGTACCAGGATACTATCAAAAATATGCTATACATGTTTATGTACCATAATGATAATATTTTATAATATGATCTACCATTACACAGTACTTTGATAAATGCTATGATACTTATTGCTTATCATCAGCAGGTATCTACATACCACAGGTATGGTATAGTGCAGTCATTGCTGTACCATGTTAGACACCTGTTGAACTTTGGTACCCACTTTGCTGTGTGTTGTGTAGTAACCTTTAAAATGGCAGTGGCGATGTTAGTATATAAATATTACCTTTATGCTACATGAACTTGTATAACATGTTTTTGACAGTATCCTGGTACATGTTCCATAATAACATAGAACCATGTACCATACTATTGTACATGTAACATTGTAGCAAAGTATGTACCATGATACAATGGTACTATGGTACAGTCAAAAATACTGTGGTCTATGTACCATTGGACTACACTAAGACACTGAGCACTGTTCAATGCAGCCAATAGACTGTGACGACTGTAATCTCAATACCGCAAACAGGGTTATTTCAAATTACAACAACAAATCCATTTAGGAAACATAATGGAAGTTATTCTCAACATACCTAAAAACATAAATGGACCTCTGTTTATGCAACAATATCAATGCAGTCTGTTGCCTCAGATAACTGTTTGTGTCCAGCAAATGCCAATTTCATCCTCTGAACTCCATAGCCATAGCCGATAAGGAAGGAAGGCAGGCAAGACGGGCGCTGTAGAAATTTATCAAACATATCAATAGTATCAGGCATACAGTAGCATGAATGTTGACTTTATTGTACTCTTTTTCTGTTTGTGTTTAATGGTGGCTCACAAGCACTTAGGTGTGTCCTGCCACCTGCTGTATCAGAGACTTTCACTAGTACACTAGTGTACTCGGGCGTGAACTATATTAATAAATAAAAAGGGGAGGAGGTAATCATACCCAGGCATAGTACAAATCAGTGAAGTGGGTTGCGACAATCATATAATGTTTCTGATGATGGTTTTGCTATTTCAGGAACAAAAGTATGCAATTCTGAGCATGAACCGAATCAGTTAAACTGAACTTCTCTGCCTTTCTTTTCCCTTTCAACCATATCTTCGCTACTTTTTCTTTTGAGAAGATATTTAGGATCCTCTCGGCTGCAATATTCACACCTAACTATCCTTGACATCTCTGTTATAACTCTGTCAGATGACATAAACTGCCTTCAGCTCAGTTTATATTGTCGGATTTTCTGCCCAATTGTCCTGTCACATATAAAGAAAAACAAAAGAAAGAAAAAAACACAATCATTTTGTAATTTTTTTTCAATTTTGTTTGCTTTTTTTTTTTCATTTTTACTAAAGACAATTTTTGAATTTGCAATAAAAGCACGCACTTCTGTAGTGCCACACTCTCTATGCAGCACACATTCCAGACGCAATCTTTCTCAATCCATATTAGCACAACGGCATCTTCGTTGGTATGTGTGCACACTCCATTCTGTCCTCGTGTCCAAGCGCTCCTTTGTTCTCTGTCAGACGTCCGTGTCTTCTGTTTACCTCTGTGCGTGATGCTGTTACCTCTCACTGCGTTCCTGAGGAACTTGGAGGTGTTAGCCGACATCAACAACAACAAGCACCACCCATTCTGATTTAACAAATCTGACTGCAAACAGACACACACACTTGGCCTTGTCTTAAGCCAGCATGCTGCTGTTGTGTAATCAGATTGTGTACATACGGAGCAGAGCTTGGATGGTGAGAAATCCTCTGGAACGTAACAAGCTCCACACAGCTGCACCAGGGAGACATGTTGGATTTGAGACTTTACACAAGCTGCATTTGGATGAATAAATGCACCACCCTCACACAAATCTCTCTCACACAACCAAATCCCCAGTCCTTACCTATTTATTCAACACACAACTGAATAGTTTCTTTAAACATCCCTCTGACTAACGTGATTCCGCTTTGTACAAGGATTCTGTTCCTTTATGTAAATATTCATCTTAAATGATCTGCTTTAAAACTGTTCTCATGGTGTGGAAGGCTCTTCAGAGAGTCATTAGTGTACATGCTGACCAGCACATGGTGTGAATCCTGTGCCTATACTATAGCAAAATCACTGAGCTGCGACTAATGGTACTTTTAACAGCTTTTAGGCATGCGTTGGTCTGAGAGGCGAGCACAGAGCTGTTTTCAATAAGTGCTCACGACCTCATGTCACTAACACCCACAGAACGAATACCAAAAAAAAATCTGATATATATATA
>JAOVVA010000010.1:5291386-5309578 GCA_028565275.1 Leiocassis micropogon
GCTGAGAAAATATTATTTTTAATTAATATTGACTACAATAATAATTACTAGCATGAGCTGATGCTGCTACTGATTTTTTTCCAGCTTACCTGTTCAGTTTGATTCTCATTCTTTTCACTCGGCTCTGGTAGATCAGGGGAGAAGTGTTGGTCATCATCAGCAGGCACTGGTTCATCATCACTGACCTCTGCACTTACAGCTTACACTGATGAGTGGTGTATCTTACACTGACTGTATCAATATGATCCCCCCCACCGACTAGCTAAAATATTGTCTTTATAGTTTTATATGTTCTTTGGCTTAATATTCTTTCCTTTGTTTTACAAATATGACCCAATATATATTCGGTGATACTTCAAATAATATGCTTAAAAGCATTTATTTCTGTATTGCGTTATATTTTTATACTAGTAAGTTGTGTTAAAAATAAATCTCCAGATTAATGAGCCAATGTATTATGATGTGGGATGTGATGGGCTGCTGTGGGCCAGGAAGTCCAGGGACACTTTTTGGTCCCAGTCCGCCCCTGGTGCTAAGTCAAACGTCACGGAAGATGGCGGACTGGTGTGAACTTCAGTCAGTTCTGCTCATTATAGCAGATCAGATAGAGAGGGATAATTTACCAGTAGACACTGTACTGCCACCTACTGCATAGGATACGTATTGCACCATTAGACCTAAATCGATACTTCATGCGCTAATACTTACGTCTGAATAAAGGAGCAACCAATCACAATCACAACAGGAATTAAATAAAATGCCTCTGCAATAATCTTTGTTATTGGGAAAAATAATGACCATGAAATATTATTTCATAATAATAAGTACATTTATATAGCAGAGAGCAATATATTTCACAATAATAAGCTTTTTTTTCAAAATGTGTTCCATTATTTCACAATATCATTCTCATATTACATATCTGTGTCTTATTTATTCATAGAGTTATTTATTTCATCATGTCTTATTTATTTATTTAATTTTGAACACTTTGGAGTTCCATAACTTCCCTGATGTCTAACAATTGGCTCCTCAATGTGGTTTTTCTAAAATATGTAACTGCAAACTAAATGACTTGAACAGTTACAAGGTGAAGCTAAAAAAAGTAATCAGTGCGGTTAGGGGTTTTAAAGTAACTTGTCATGTTGCATTTATCTAATTGAAATAGATTTCAGGACTTGCGTTGTTTTTTAAATGTTGATTATTCTATTATCTACTTTCCAAATCTGAGAAACATGAACCCTGTGTGATATTTGTCACTAATCCTGTAAAAAGGTGGAATTTAAAAAAGTTAAATTTCTAGACAGATGGCTGACCTGTTTTGCATCAGTCCTGTGACATTAGGGATGAAGGTGATAAATCCCATAAACTATAAACTAAAATCTCAGCTGCAATTACAACATGTTCTGGAATCTAGTAGAGCCAGAAAACTACAAGAGCCTTTACCAAGCAGACATGAAAATGTCTGCCTTAGTTGCTCCCACATACCTCTGTGAATCAGCTTTACCTGACATGATTGTGATGAAATCTACGTATGCTCAGAAAAAGACAGAACATTTGATTGACTAAATTAGAGTGAACCTAAGAGGATATACACCTTAACTCTTGTATCCATGCATCTCCACTAAAATATTAGTAAGTAAATGGCCACTGGGTATTACAAAGGTAATGAGTAATTACCTTCCAGATCTTTTTTTTTTTTATTTCTTTTTGATTCATTCACTCATTAATCTTCTTTAATTAATTTCTGAGGTTTGGCAAGATGCTTGTAGTTCTTTGTTGCATACAGTATGTAAGAGTAAGAAAGCTTTGCAGCACGGTCATGACAGGATAGAAACTGGCCTGCTGAGCTTACTAGGCAGCTAAATGTTACATTCCCAAATGGATTAGGTGTTTCTTTATAAGAGCAGAACCAGCAAATATGTAAACTGCCTGATCTGTCAGGAGTCGTTCTAGATAAATTATACATGCATGAAAAATCAATCCACGTTTTTTTTTTCTTTTTTCTAACTGTACTTCTTAATGATAATGGTTTCATAAAATGGATAAATTAATTTCCCATTGGTCCCATTTAAACATTGTATAATTGCAATGATTTGAGCTCTTTGGTGTATGACGTTAAGTGTTTTCTGTTTGGCCTTGGTTAGCACACTGAGGGACTGTAGCTATTCTTGGTTCTATTAACATTCAGCATCAGCTTTACTTCAGCAACAGTGTGGGAAAATGGTGTCACTCTCATATATACGCTACAGGCAGAGATTTATTTCGACTCTTCATTATTTTAGCGTGCAAGAGAAGACTGTGTGCGTTTGTGTGTGTGTTTGTGTGTGTGTGTTTGTGTACTCATTCTCTTATGTTTTGTGGTCTCAAACTCCTGTTTCTTCTTTAGTTTAGATCAGGCTATGCTAGGTCTGATTTGAAAGGTTTGATTAAGCTGTCTTAAAGCTAATCGTGTTACTATTCTCTGCATGACATCTTACAGCCCTGCATTTACATGACCCAACTAATCTCTATTCCTGCATAACTGCCAGTTATACACAGAGAGAGAGAAAGAGAAAGAGAGAGCTCTTGAAGGGTAAACAAAAAAATGAAGGACGCAGAAGAAAGCTGTTTCTCTGCATTCTGAGTGAGATCCTTGGCAGGAGCAGAGGAGGGGTGAAGAGAGGACATGCTGATGGAGAAAACAAAGAAAGAAGGATAGAGAAATGCTGTGAGAAACAGCGTTGGATGAGGAAAGAGGATGCGAGAAATAATTCTATTAGTTTCAGTCACCGTGTCATGTCTTTGAAGGTTGTTACAGGTCTTAATTAGAAAGATGCCTGTTAGTAGGGGCATGGAAATGTTGAGCCTGAGGTGTCCTCTAAATTCCCTAACAGTTCATGTTTACTAAGCATGCATGAATGATAATGGACAATAACAAGAGAACACTGAGGACATTGTTCAGTGATAACTGTAAATTGGTTAGAATTCAAATGAGACTCATATAAATATGAGAACATATAAAAGACAAGACGGTCAATAATGTTAATGTGTTTTTATTTATTTATTTATTTATTTATTTATTTTACAAATAGATACACTAAATACAGAAGAACAATAGGTTTTAGGTTCCCCTTGTGCTATCAGGGCAGTTCTGGTGGCACAGGCCTCTGAGGGTGTGTTGTGGAGTCTGGCTCCAGGTTGTTGGCAGCAGGTCCTTTGGATCCTGTGGGTTGTGGGGTGGTACCTCTATGGAGTGGACTTGTTTGTCCATGGGTGCTTGATTGTACTGTGATCTGGCGAGTGGCCTGTGCCCTTCGGCTCTTTGTGTGCGGGGCCCAGTGTAAAGTGGGTTAGGTGCACTGGGTGACCTTTTGATCATGGCCAGCATTGACTTTTTGACGATTTGTTCAACATTGGCTTTTCTGTGGGATCAGACTAGATGTGATGGCTCGGGCAGGGATGACTCCTGGGTGCCCATGATCTTGTCACCGGTGTACTGGTATAGAGTTGATAATCAATGCTAATGTGTTAATGTTATGTGGTGTTAATGCTATGGCTGAGTACTAATTACTAAATACACATGTTTTCTCCATCATCATTTTAATCCTTATTGTCTTTTTATAACAAATATTATCATACTATGATAAACACTCATAAATTAATTGATTTATTTAACTTGAGTAAAATAATAAGGAGGCTCTCCTGGGATCACTGGACACCCTGGATAGGACCACCAGTCCATCACAAGACACCATGCACATACACAAATGAACTTACTCACAAGGGCGTGTACTTAATCCACCTACTGGCATGTTTTTTTTTGCAAGTGCACTCTGGGAGGAAATGCATTATAGCCTGTCTGTTAATGGATATTTAATCTTATGGTCCAGTCCTAAGGAGCTGTGTCTTGATCTTTTCTATGTTTCCATGTCAGAAAATTCTGACAAAATGAATGAACCAAGCTCTGCAGCTAAGCATAAGCTTCACAGACTTCAGCACTTTTTTATGTAAATTGTGTTACAGATTACAGTTAGGAGGTAGGTGTAGCATTATTTAGTGATAATACCATACGCCATAGATGCAAAAAGGTGTTTGTATGCAAAACTTTTTTTTTTTTTTAGGTAGTGCTATCTAACGATTTGAAAAACACTCTCTCTCCCATATCTCCTCTCATTCTAATTCTCTTTCTCATACACCCTTTTAAAACTGTGTCTGTAAATGTTAGTCTGACTGATGACTGATGGTTTCTGTATTGATCTTGCGTGTGCCTAATAAATGAAAATCTGAAAACTCCAGTTCACTCCCCAGGTTCGATGTATTTACTGAATTTCTCAAACTCCTGACAGCTAAGAACAAATAGCATGGTAGATAAATCACTGAACTGAGAGTATATTACTCAAAAATGGGCTGTCTGTGGAGGTCTATTTGAAAACGTACTTTACAGTAAATGATTTCAGGTTTATATTTTATCTAAGAGATTTAATCTGTCTTTTTTTATTGCTGTGGCTGTTTTGATTCATAGCCTTAATATACTCCTGTGTGTGTATGTGTGTGTGTGTAAGATTCAGTTATGTGTTTACAGGTTTTTCTACACCTTTTCCACCTAACGAAACATCTTACTGTAGTTCTTGCTTTGAGAAATATTTCAAGAACTATTTTTTTTTTCCTTCTGAAATGTGCGTTCTGTAATCTGTAAGGTTAATTCCACAATGTGTAAAAAAAACAACAACAAAAAAAACCTTGCATGAAAAAATCCCAGTGCATAGCTTGGCTGAGAAAGTAGACTGAGAGGTCAAAGATCAACTGGGCAAAGTAGCTCTGAAATTGAATTGCAAATCAGAGTCTCTAGGGGGAGAAAGAAAAAAAAGAAAAAGAAAAGTGCTCCTGATTGATCCAGTATCTAAAGTCAAGCTGAAGTGTGCTGCTTCCTCTGAGCCCACAGAGGGAGGAGATATACAAACACAATCTGCAAAACCCCTTCCAATTAAAGAGATCCATCTAGCTGAAAAGTCATAATGACACCATATAATGGGAGAAATAGCTTACAGCAATGCTGAGGAGGGGAATGTGATTTTAAGTTCAAGTAATGATGAAACTGCAAAGCACTCTCGAGTAATAATGTTCTGGCCCATTTGCCACTAAACGAGAAAAGACTACTGTCACTTGAGAAAAAGAGGAAACTGAAAAAGAAATGAAAGCTCAAGTATCCAAGCCATTTCATCAATGATGCCATTCTGGGTGAGACTGGAAATGGTTACATGACTGACCCAGTGGTTATAGGCAATCATGTAAACCATGGGAAGCCCTCCAAAGAGTTTGACACACAAATTGTGCTCACAAGATACCGTAGTGATTTTGCCTGTCAGTTTGAACAGTTGCAATACATTGCACTTTCTATAATAACAATAATGAGACAAAAAAGGCTAGGTTGAATATAAATGTCTTTTGCCAAACAAAAACAAACCTGATATGACAAATTCACTAATACTTTAAGCAGGTATAGTTTGTTCCAAGCCCAAACGAAATGTGAAACTAGAGTCCATATTAACTTAAACTCATCTCCTGTGATAATGAACTTCCAGCTGCCTTACACAGTATGACTGCAAAAAATCCCTTCTCTTCATTATCATCCAAATGAGAATGGGTTCCCTGTTGATTCTGGTTCCTCTCAAGGTTTCTTTCTTTTGTCATCTCAGGGAGTTTTTCCTTGTCACTGTCACCATCGGCTTGCTCATCAGGGACAATTTGATCATTTTGATTTAAACTTTTTTTCTTACACATTGCATGCTCATTTCCCTAATTTTATTTTAAACTGCTTTGCAACAATGACCATTGTTAAAAGCCTTATCTAAATAAAATTTCATTGAATTATTGTACCACATTGAACAAAGACAGCTCCTCCCAAAAATAATACTTTAACAAATTTAGTAGAACACAAAATAATGCCAAAATAATGTTGGTTTTTAACATGCTGGACAAAGTCACAAGTGAGAATTACAATATAGAATTTACTGAAATGAAAAATCCTAACTGAAGGACAAGGTTCACTTCATGAGTATGCGCTGAAGTAAGTCAAATGCTGGATGCATTTCTGCTGCTTCTATTGACTACAAGCTCCAGATCAAACTGATAAATGTATCACATCATGGAAGATCATGGCCTGAAGCTCTACCTGTTGTAGCATCTGGGCTGTGTGAATTATACAGAGAGACTTGAGTGACCACTTTGATTATAATGAGCAAAAAAGAAAATGAACTATGAATTACTTTTTTTTTGTGATGCACAGTTTTCTATATAGAATCATATGTAGAACGGTTTTATGTAGAAAACAGTGATCCACCCACCCCCACAAAAAAGTCTTAGAAACATATTGATATTATACTTACAGTTTCCATAGAAATCCTGCTAATTAACTAACTAACTTGTTAACCAGCTAAATATTTTGAAATCCCCTCAGTCATCCTGTCATTACATTGGCTAACTGACTAGCATTCCCTCACTGGCAATATCAGTAAACATTAGACAGACAGATTAGGGGCAGTGGTGACTCAGAGGTCTAAGGCAGTGATTTACTGATCGGAAGATTGCCGGTTCGATCCCCAGCTTCACCAGGTTGCCACTGTTGGGCCCTTGAGCAAGGCCCTTAACCCTGTCTGCTCCGGGGGCGCTGTTACGTTAAAAAGAACTAGCAGTATTTAACAGTGGGTAGTTACCGTATGTTGTTATATATGAATATTTATGTCTTAAACCCCTCTTTTTACACTAACACTTAACCTTTGTTAAAGTGTTAATATAATTTTTTTTTTTTAAATCTAGTGTTAGAGTGACGATTTTGCATGTTTCTATCTACAGCTCCTGTGGTGTCACAGTAACTCCTGCTTTCCAGAATATTACTAGTAGTAAGGAATACAAGCTAAACAAGTCTGATTAACTACTGGGCTGGTCAAGGATATGTTGGACAAGTCAGGGAAAACAGTGTGACATCTGGTCAATATGTGATATTTTATAAACCTGATTCTAAAAGCAGAATCAAGGAAAAAGGTCCCTACAAAGTTGGGACTTACAAAAGCTAAAGTTTACTAAAGCTGCTGTTAATTTTACTATAAATCCAATTTTTTAAGCAGATCATTAGTTGCAGAGAATGAAATTCAGAGAGAAGTTTGATAGTTTGGGAGAATAACGACACATTATTTGGTTTCCCTCATTCTACTGTAGCTCATGAGATGTCTTAGGTTCCTACCTTGGGGTACGAAAATAGGTGATTTGATTTCTTTAAGGTTGACAGCAGGACAACAGTCAGCCCAATTTTCTATCATTGCTTGCATTTCTAATACTGTTGTGAAGGTTGTTTTTGTGCAGGCTATAAAGCTATGACATGTGGTGTGGGAGATTGCAGTGAGGCTGTGGGACTTCCTGTCATTTTCCAGATTGTCACATCTGAATCATCGCAGCCCCTCCAGCCTTCACTCCATGGAAGAGCAAGGGTGGTATTTTCATTCAACAGGAATTGATCATTCATCATACTTTCAAGATTTTAACAAGAGATTCTTCCGCTGTTCCACAAATTGAAATTAAGTTTAACTGCTCAGATATTGGTCACAACATCAGAAACACAAAATATCAAAATCAATATGCAATTTCATTTTGGGGGAGTTGACACTACCTCAAAGACACCACCTCATACTTTATGGACATTGTTTAGGGGATTAAATCTTGACTTGTACTTCAAGTGGATTTCAGCATTTTTTCTTTTCAGAAAATCACTCATATAAATACTCTTACCTAATATTCATTCCAGATATCTAGACCTTTATGTTCTAACTGCATATATGTTGTGGTACTGTATATGCTCATTTTGAATGTGTTGACTATTCGATGATTTTTTTTATCAATTTTTTTGTCTCATCTGTTGATGTGGACTGTACAGTCAAAAGCATGTGGACATAAGCCCACAACACCCATATGTGGCTCTACCATAAACTCTTGTCACAATGTTGGGATCACTTAATGGTCTAGAATGTTTCCATGCTTTTTAACTGGAACTAATAGGGCCAGACCTGTTCTAACATGGCAATATCCCTGTGGAGGTTATTATAGCCGCAAAGGAGGACTAAATATAAAAAATAAAAAAAAACTTTTGTGCACAATTCTGTAATAAAGTTTTGAATTTTTTAAATGTATTTTTTTTATTTCTTTAAACATTTTATAGGCAGAAAATACCATAGAGGCTGGAAAGGAGGAATTACCATCATTTTTTAGTAATAGATTACATTAAAGCACTGGGAGCAAATGTTTTACTGTGACAAGCTGCAAGCGACTGAAGAATAGAAGAATGCTTGTTTATGTAACAACCTCAGAAGCAACCTCATTTCCTCTCGTCTGTTCCAGCCACTCAACATTCAGCATCGCCAGTATACTAATCACTGGCCTGATCATCTGTCATCATCTGTTTCCTACTGTTTTAATACTACATTAAAATACAAGAAAGTCTGACTCTTTGGAAGCAAAATATGAAGAAATGAGGGGTGGCCCAAGGCTTTTGCACAGTACTGTATGTATAATGAATCAGTCAAATCTGTGGATCAGTAAAGTGGATGTAACTCGGCTACTGCTTATAGTTTGTAGAGGGCTGATCCAGACACAGCACATCCATAATTTGAAAATGTCACATCCATAATTCCAGTTTATTTGAAATAATTTATTTCAGAATTCAACTTTTTGTGTCCATTCAAGTCTGCTTCTTGGTACAAGTGTAATGCTTTCTGCAATTGTCTTTAAAATATACAAAACAAAAACTTTACTCTCCCATAAAAGACCAAATGTCACATCCCTAACAATAGAACTGCCCAGTATTTGACCTAATTGACTTGACTTATAGCTATTGTAATAAGGATTCATAATTTCTAACAGGTGCAGCCAACTGTGAGATTGTCTACAGAGAAACTATACATGCGTATATTCATCAGTGCCAATTTTTCTGTGCCGCAAGGAACCCACAGGAATTTTCTTAGATAAAGTGAAGGTCAGTTGAGAATAAATAAAAGACAGAAACAGACTTCTCTGCAAAGTATGGTTTAGCTGTTCATTTAAAGCTGGGAGATTTTATACATCAGAATCTAACAGGAAGGGAGGACAGATGTCAGTCATGATGATAGATGATGCCTGGGTGATTTGAGGAAGTGACACTGAAGTGTTCTACTGGCAGATTTATTCAGTTATTTAGAGAGAGAGAGAGAGAGAGAGAGAGAGAGAGCAATGCAGAGTGAATTTAAATATTACTCTCATCTGATTTGTTACTACATATGTGACTTCCTACATAGAGGCTTTGAACTGAACATGTCTCTCTTTTGTATGAATTTCAACCAGAAGTAACTAGAAACAACTCCTGCATTGTTTACAAAAAAAAAAGTGAAAAGGATAAAATTGCATTTAATGATTTCCTTCTGCCCATGGTGCAGGAGCATCACGGGCATTTTGACAGTGTCTGATTGCAAACTGAATTGAATAGGCTTATGTCTGGTCTGCTGCGGCACACAGCTATCCAAAGACTGACATTTACCCTGTGAGCATAGATCACTTTGCTAGCAAAGTTTTAGATGTCTTTAAAGACTGTTTTTATCAAAGTGTTTGTAAAATTGGCTGCTTAAAGAGTTCTTCAATAGATTTTTCTTTGATTTGATTAAACACGATAAATCTTGTCTTGCTTTCAGAATTCAAGTTTTCCTTTACTTTGTTCATCCAAACATCCAGAACACCTTGGCACAGGCATTTAAAGAGCTAAAAATAATGCCCCTATGTAGAAAATCTCTTCCTGACCTCCAATAACAGTTCACACCATGCAACACGGAGGAAGTGACATTATGTGAAAACCACCTATTGGACCTGGGCTGAGACCATGCCTCTCAGGCGAGGTGATACCTGTCTCCTTACTCACTTCACAAGAACCTTACTAATGAGGGAAACACACCAGGTTTCACATCAAACACACACAAAAAAACAAAAACACAATTTTATTTTATTTCAGTCTTAGATCACAGATTCGTAATTCTTTGGCGCATCATGGTGATAAAAGGTGATCTAAAACAGCCACTCAGCTTCCTTTTAGAACTCTCCTTCATATCAAATCATCACAGAAGCACCATCCACAGCATGGCCAGGTGAGTTATCTCTTGTATAAATGTCAATATTTGTAAAACGGTGAGTTTTTGTTTCTTATTTCGGTCTTTCAATTGTTGCAATTTCTCGCTGAAATTTCCAGCTGAACAAGTAACGTTGGATTGATTAACAGTTTCACAGGATTACACAGGATTTAACTAATCAAATGTTACTCGTGCTGTTAGTGTGTGGAGTCATGTTGGATTGAATGTCGGTGTGACACTTTTAAAGTGGCTCCTCTATTAGTTCCTCTGGGGTAAGTCGCTGTAGTTACATTCTGCTCTGTGTATAGGATAGTGGGACATCATCATTAACGTCAACATCAATACCAGCACAGCTCAATCTCTTGCTTTGTCCCGAGAGTCCATAATTAGATCAATACTGTTTTATATACATGAGGGGGTGGATTTAAAAGAAAAGCTTCTTTCTTTCTTTCTCTGTTAATTATCATCATGCTTTGTATTAAGGTAGGCTGTTATTCCCATCATGCTCCATCACTTATGTTCACGCAAGCATATAAGTAAATCCAGTATCACAACCATAGGCTTAGGATCTGCCATGACCATGAAGAGGATGACTTATAAACCCTTACAGTTTTCCTGAACAGTCCTTTTATCCAATTCTGTAACTCGTGTTATATTATTAGGTATAATTTCACAATAACTTAAGAATAGCTGTGAAATGCATTTAAAGCATATATTGCATAAAACAATCAAGCCAAAAACCTTTGAAAAAAAAATCCATACCTGGCAACCCTGTCCACATTTGTTAGTCCGTGACCATGACAGGTCCTTCTCTCTTTAGTGGATGTAATGCAATGTGTATTAACATTTGTAAATTGCGGTTTAGTGGAAGGCATTGATTTTTCTGTTCCAATTTTTCTCTGTGGGGATCAGAGTTCCTTCTCTGAAAGACAAACAAAGACTGCGAAAGACACACACACACACACACACACACACACACACATTTTCTGGTTCTAGCATTTATCAGAAAAACTCTATAGTTTGCCTCTTCTTGAGTGCTCAAATGAATAATCACATTATATGGTGCATAAACTCCTTTATTTTTAGAAACTGCTTTATTCTGTTTGTGGCCAAAATTATTCAGTTGGGAGTATTCATCCTGGATGAGGTACCATCTCAATCTGCAGGCATTATAACACTTACACATTCATTCACAACTATGGGAATTTTACAATAGCCAGTCCACCTACAGTACCTACATTTTGTACACAGAGGAAGAAAGCCAGTATGACATATAAACAGGAAAGATAAACTTGGATCAATGCACCGGTGCTATATGTGGTACAGCTTAGAGTTATTACATTGAAATACATATCTAATATAGTTTCATGGGTAGGCATTTTTAGCTGAATCTAATTAGAGAACTGAGTGTTTACAGGTGTTACCAAATCCATGTCTGAGTCACCAGCTTGGCATAGTCCTGTATGCGATACCTATTGCTATAAGCAGAGAGAGAATTTGGTTGCTAGACATCATGAGTAATGGCCTGTCCCTGAGGAAATTGTTTGATTTCTTCACAGAAATCTGTGTCAACTTATCAGGACAGTTCTCACATATTGCATCTCTAAATATCTTAGCATGAAGTTCTAATTAACCCAAACTGTTTTCAGGACAATGTAAAGATATACAAGAGGCAGTAGGTCACTAGCTGAACTATAGGGTATGTTCCCTTATCGTAGAGTATGATAGTTGTTATACGTATGTTAAGTGTCAGTTTGGAAGCAAATGCTGTCAGATGCACATTCAAACACATACACATGCACAGCAGTGACCAGTTTTGGTTTATCATGAATTTTTATCATGTGTTTTGACAAGAAATAAAGTTAAGTATTATTTTCTTCTTCTTCTTCTTCTTCTTCTTTCAGCTGCTCCCATTAGGGGTCACCACAGCAAACTATTCGTCTCCATCTAACTCTGTCTATCATATACTTCCTTTGTCACTCCTGCATGCCCCCCTTATTACATCCATACCGTACATCCATAAACCTCCTCTTAGGGCTTCCTCTTCTCCTCCTGATATACCCCTGTGCATATTAGAGTATATTATATTATGAGTATATTAGAAGGACAGTGCAGGTAGGGTGGTTTGTGAAAAAAACCCAAACCACCCTACCTGCACTGTCCCTCTAATATACTCATTCCTAATCCTGTCCATTCTTGCTCTGTCACCTCCAGATCTGCTTCCTATTTTTTTATCAGTTGTAATATTGATAAACCTTGCTGATCTCACTTCCATCCTGTAAACTTTCCTTTTTATTCTTGCCGATACCTTTCTGTCACATATTACCCCTTGTAATATTATGAAAACTATTAATCACATCACTACGTAGATATCCCTATAATAATGTAAAAAAAAACAGTTTTATAATTTTTATATATTTTTTTGTTTGTTTGTTTTTTTGTTCTCACTTTGTGTTCGAGGTCTTTTGTCAGCATCAGCAGGAGGAGGCTTGGCATTTTACGCTTCAAAAATCATTGCATATTCATGTTGTCAAACTTTAATTGATCAACTGGCTGACACAAGAGATGACGTGATTGGTCACAGTAGACAGTCGAGGTGATGAGTGGTAATTAAGGAGCACTATATAGAATAGACAACGGTTTGCTCAGGCTAAACACTATGGTTTAGTGATGCTGTTGGGAAGCTGTTCTAGGAATAACTTTAGCAAATTTATAATGTGTGTTAAAGCTAGTCAGAGGTGGTTTAAAGATATTTCAGAACCATGGATAAGATACAGCATGATAAGTGACAAATTTGGAATAAACATTACACCAGTCAATCATTGTCATTTTATAAAGTAATATTTATTGTTAAAGATGGTTTAATAGAAATTAAAAGAAAGAATACTTTTTCTGCACAGTAAAATCTCCAGTATTCATTTATGAGTTCATATGAGTCCAGAGTCCAAATGGTCTGTACAGTAGAGCGTTAATTCAGCACTAGGAATTTGTCTGTGTGACATTTTAAAAAAACACAAAATAATGGACAGAATCATAAAATAATGGATGAGCACAACAATGAAAAGAGCAAAATGCCATCAAACACTGCCACTTTAGCTGCATTGACCTACAATCCCTACCCATCCAGCATTGTATTACAATAATTAGAAAAGGTCAGGTTTTATCATACCTTTTTATAGTAGATAAAGGGGTGGACTTGGATTTGGATGAAAGATCTGAGTCAGAAATCAGAAATTACAACAAACTGCATAAAAAACTGGGATTAACTAGTCTTTTTGGAATTAATTTGGAATTTTATTACTCACTCAGTCTCACCAGGGGACTCAGGGCACAAGGTGGGGTACACATGGATGGGGTGCCAATCTATCGTAAAGCACAAGGACCCACA
The DNA here is from genome assembly GCA_028565275.1 of Leiocassis micropogon. Classification (NCBI taxonomy): domain Eukaryota; kingdom Metazoa; phylum Chordata; class Actinopteri; order Siluriformes; family Bagridae; genus Leiocassis; species Leiocassis micropogon. Next base: position 5,304,896 of record JAOVVA010000010.1, read on the forward strand.
CACTCACACGTTATGGGCAATTTTGAAATGGCAGTTAGCCTAATCTGCATGTCTTTGAATTGTTGGAGGAAACCGGAGTACCTGGAGGAAACCCACTAAGCAAACTACTTGCTACTAGCAAATACAATGTTAGGGATCACATGAAATAACATTCAAGAATACAAGAATATACAAAAATAGCATTCATTTAATGTTATTTTGAAATGCTTCTTAAAACTGATTACCAGTAGAATATTGATAATGCGGTGGTTATGGGTGGTGTCTCTATTTTAGGCTGCTGTTTACATTTTCTCAGCTTGGGCAATAACCCCTAGAAATTACCACATATTTTCTCCCCTGGTTGTGTCAATTCCCACCCACCAGCCAGCTCTGGAATCAGTCATCTGCATATTTTTTAACTGATGTTGTGCCATAGCGAAGCATAACAGAAAAGAGCTATATACACTATGGCATCCCTCCCAGCCGGAGAGCATGGTTCTTGTCCATGGATAGCTGTAGCCTTGTCAAAATTTAAACCTGTGATATTGCAACAGCAGGGTAAATGCTTTTCTGTGGCAACACTCAGGAGCGACACCAATTTTGATCTGAAAGGCATGAACCTCTCAGGGAATATGTAATTTCAACAGAGGAAATGAGGTTGTTTAAAGGGATGTGGAAAGTTCACTTAAGATAGCAGAGTGTACAAATGCATGCATTTATAACTTTCTCGAAATTGTGTAAATTGTGACTCGAGGAATGGATATAAAGTCTTTACTAAACTGCCTTCAGTTGGTACCTACTTCTATAACTGAAAAAGCAATGCATTTAAGGTAATCTTCACATTAAGGTTTCTCTTGCCAGGCCACTGGAACTCTAGAGAACAAACATATCATAAACAAAAAACTGTCGTACGATGATAAATTTAAAGATTGTGTAAGAGAGGCAGATGATTAAGCAATTTTTTTTCTTCATAGTCAGCCCTTATAAATGTCCATTTCTGTTTCGTCTCCGGTTCACTGCTACTCTGGCTAGAACTGTTTATGGTGATGTATTAGCAATTCCACCTACTTCGTTCCTAAAATTAGCCTTTAGGATAAGTACATAGCATCAAAGCATCTTTCTTAACCAGAAACATCGAAGCTTGGTGTACAATGAAAAGCTGAAGACCTTTAAGTTAAAAAGTGACTTATCAGGTAAGGTCCACAGGTCTCACTTTTTTAACCATTCACCTTTTCTTCTTTTTTTTGTCTTACACTCACTTTTCTTCTCCAACCTCATCTGTTTTTATTTATCTTTCTCCCTATTATCATTTCATATATCTATCTACTTCACTGCATTTTCTCTCTCTCTCTCTCTCTCTCTCTCTCCCCTGAAAGCTGCTCTTTATCTCTCTTTACCTTGACAGTGTTCTGGTCTCTTCTCCTCTTCAATGCTAATGAATGGATTCCATTACACCACGTTATCTAGGTCTTTCTCACTCCCAGGCGTCTTCCCGCTCATCTTTCTCCAAATTGATTAACCTGAGCCAAGCGCAAACTGTAAAATGTAAAATGCAAAATGTGCAGTCACTGGCGACAAAATTTATTCCTTACTATACATTCAGATTTTTTATTTATTTATTTTTGTTTCCTTATTTTGATATATACACTACATACAGTGCATAGGAGGGACATATTAAAAATCTGTAAGTGTGTGTGTGTGTGTGTGTGTGTGTGTGTGTGTGTCGACAAAGGATACACTGTGAAGTTAAAGTGTTTCTTTTTGCATTGTCATTTTGTGTGTGTGTATGTATGTGTGTGCCATCTTAAACTAACGCTAAGCCATCTATTATTCACACAATCAGATTCCAGTAATCCTCACTTCTCCTCTGCTAGTGTGTCTGCCAGATGAATAGTGTTCATAATACACAGACTTTTTAAGTCCCAGCTCTCGTATTTATGCAGTGGTGCACAATCCCAGTTCTTCATTTGCTCTCTTTTGTAATAGAAACTGCTAATAATTTAAAAACATTTAAAAATAGGTTTAACACCAATAAATAAATAAATGATGTGTTAAAGATTTCACATTGGATTTTACACATTTCATTTTACAGCAGGATTTTAGTTAGTACTGAAACTCAAGCGTGGCCTCTTCCAACTGTTTGTGACTAAACTTTGTTATATTTGTAAAATTACTTTACTTTTAGTACGGTGTTTGTTAGACTTACTTGTTGAAATATGGCACTTTGTGATGTGTTTTAATTTGTATATTGCTAATCACTAAGGATGTTAGAGCCCCTCTTCTACTTCTATATGTTTTTCTGCAAAAATCATCTAATCGTTGAACATATTAGTATTATGAAAAATACAACTATCGGCAAACAACAATATATAACTTTTTTTTTTACAGTGCCATTTTTTATTTAACAAAAATGAAGCCAAAAAAAAAGAAAAAAAAGTGAGCAATCCTTAGTACCCCTTTGATTCAACAGCTCGTAGAGCCACCTTCAGCAGCAATAACAGCTATTGTTTCCTGTATGACTTTATCAGTCTCTCACATCATTGTGGAGGAGTTTTGCTCTATTCTTCTTTACAATTATTACTTCAGTTTATTGATGTTTTTGAGCATTTGCTCATGCACAGCTCTTCAGCTCTTTTAAGGTCCCACCAGAGCATTTCAATTGGCTTGAGATAGGCCATTTCAAAACCTTGATTCTTTTATTTTCAGCCCTTCTCATAGATTTACTGTTGCATGACCCAATTTTGAATAAGCTTTAGCTATCGGACAGATGGCCTCACATTTGCCTCTAGAATATTCTGGCATACAGGGAAGTTCATGAATGAATGGATACCCCTTCACTGCCATGCTTAACAGTGGACATAAGGGCCTAGTTTCCCGTTAAGGGCTTAAAAAAAACCGGACTAGGCTAATTCTACTTAAATTAATCCACACTAAACAACTGACTTTCTGAGATGTTGCTTAAGTTTGGATTAACTAGTTCTAGACTACAGAGTCTCAGATTAAGGTAATCAAGGACAAGTCAGATCATCTTGATTAGATTAATGGCATGCATATGTGGCTAAGGAGAGGTTGCTATAAAAACCTGGTATGGAATACTTGTAATTCATTAGTCTTAAGGAGTGTGTGGAAAAGGAGTCACTACACTTAACCAAAAAATGGATAAAGGCCAAATAAAACGCTCAAAAAACTTCAGTGAATTTGAGAAAACACTTTTCAAAAAATTGTCAAACTATCCTGTAATTGAAAACAAACAGCATGATTCAGGTACAAGAAGAAGAAGAAAATAATGGTTCCACTTTCAAAAGCTACAATCGATGCTGCGTGAAAACGCTCTGGGAACGCTCTGGGAACGCTCTTCACGCGACCGGTTGTTGAAGCATATGTGTCAAACACGGCAAAAATTTTGCCATATATAACCTCGGTCAGGTGACGTCATTTGATTAGATGCACCTGGAGGTTATAAATACCAGAACCGGAAACATCCTCAGCTCTTTTTGTCTTCAAGGACCGACATTGTGTGTGCGTGTGTGCAAGCACTTTTTCAAAGCAAAAAGAAAGCGTCTTATTACTCACCAGAAAGATGGCAGAGTTAGACAGAAGTGCCGTCCCTCCGAGTAAAAGAATATCTCGCTAAGGGCGATCTCCACGCTTTCTGTTTTCAGTGTTTGGGGGAAGAGCACACTATCCTTGGGCTTGAGGGAGCAGGTGAGCATTGCGATTTTCTTCCTATTAAAGTCCCTCGTGCTCAGCTCGCCATCTTTATAACGAAACCGCGAGCAGCGACGCAATTCTTGCGTGCATATCTTGCGGAAGCGCACGAGACGGAATCTTCCTTTTCTCTCGCTCTCTCGCCGGATCATGAGCCTTTACCGTCCACTTCTCAAGCGCGCTCCGGCGCTTCCTGTGAAGGGGCGGAAGAAACTTTCTCTCTCACTTTCGCGGAGATGGAAACTATCACTTCAGAGCGCTCCTCTAATGATGAGTGAGCGTATCAGTAGTTATTAGAGGTGGTAACACGCGCGGTCGAATGTGTACACCTCGATTCGCCATAAATAAATACATAAATACATAATAAAATCCCCCAAATGATCAAAGTGACGCTTGCGGGCTATCTCTCTCCTGGGAGCTCATCCTCTCTGAAAAAATCCACGCTCCCCACCAAGCCTTGTAGACTAACATCTTCGTTGGTGGGAAAAGCTTTTTCAGGCAGCAGGTCGGGCTGGTGCTGCCCTGCACACAATGGCTTTGCAGGCATATCAGGCTGATCTACTGAGAGATCTGAGCACTGGCGGGTCTGTCGATGACGCGGCGTTTGCGGAGCTACGCCGAACCACATATTTATTTTTCCGTGCCACCAAGCAGACAGCCTGTGCTATCGGCCGTTCAATGGCTGCCATGGTCGCCACATGGTCGCCACGGAGAGACAGCTGTGGCCTAACCTCATGGACATCAAGGACAGGGATCGCGTCTTCCTACTTGATGCCCCCATCCCACCCAGTCCTGACCAGGTCCGGTTCTCGCCAGACATGAAGCGCAAAAGGTGTGCCGAGCCGAGCACCCCCTCGTAGATTGAAGTCCACCTCAAGGAGGCCAAACCTGAGGAGCATCGTCTCCCCTAAAAAAAAATGGGAGTCCTGAGGCTTACGTGCCCAGGACCATGGGGGTGTCTCCCCCCGGGGAGGGGCGTGTAAAAGTTTCCAATAA
>JAOVVA010000010.1:5317425-5329932 GCA_028565275.1 Leiocassis micropogon
CTTATTGGTTTAGAAATTGATATTTCAATAAATAGTAAACTTGGCCGATTTCGTTATCATTTTGTTGACAAGTGGGGTTTGAAAATTCGCCCACCCCCTTAAGTGGGGAATGACAGAAAAGGTTTGAGAACCACTGCTGTAGATTAAGTGCAGGTCAGGTAGCTCAGTGCGGATGATGCGCTTTCACACGCTATGGGCAATTTGGGAATGCAAATTAACCTAGTCTGCATGTCTTTGGACTGTTGAGGGAAACCCGAGTACCCAGAGGAAACCCACCAAGCATAGGGAGGACATGCAAACTCTATGCACACAGAGACGGGAATCGAGCCTGGTTGGGAATCGAACCCGGACCCTGGAGGTGCAAGGCGACAGTGCTAAACAATACACCACCGTGCCGCCCTTTATCTGATCTATCTCTTATTACCAAACATGACTGATGATGAAAGAAGTACAATTTAGTGTAAACAAGACGTAAGATACTCTACTGTACAAAATTTTATTTTGTTTATAGTTATAGTCTGTACAGAAAGACAGGCAGACATGTACGTGGGCTTCAACCTGAAATAATAATATCACTGATTACATTAAAGCTGATCGGCTTATTTTTAGCTTCAACCTTTTAACTATTTAAAAAATGTATTTTCCCATCAACATAAGTTAGTCTATTATACAGTATTAATAGACCATGCAGGTAAACAGATGTAGTTAATGAATCTCATGGATCTCAGATGCTGTCTGTGGTATTATCTTTGTGGTTTGACTGAAGATACAGTGCACAAATCACAAACCAGAAAAAAACCTTAGTTTACTGGTTGCCTCTAATAGCCCGAGTGTATATACAGTACCTACAGTAAGTATATGAGCAAACTCCATATTATAAACACTCTCTACACAGCATAAGTAAAATAGTCACTTTGGAAAAAAGAGTTCAGGCTCAATGAAATTAGAGCAGGATGGTAAATTAGACAATTAGACATCTTCATGCTTTTCAAATGCTTGGTTTTATGTATTCGCTAGAAACCCTAAATCAAGTTCTCCTCAGTGGTTAGCCTCTCAGTGGTGGGCCTGAAATCTCTGTTCTGGAATAAGCAAAATGTGTGGTTATTACAGTTTCAAAAAAGCTGACAAAACTAATTGAAATAATTAACATGCATTAAAAATTCAAACAAGTTAAACAACAGTACAGTATTTTAGATCCATAATAAAGCATGCTAATAAGTGGAGCATCATTGTGATGTGATACTAAATGACAACTAAAGCTAGCAACTACTCCATTACATCTCTCTGAATGTATAAAACAAAAGGGGGGGATTTTTTTGTTTTGTTTTACTAAATAACCCCTTCACCTCATATTCTCTATTGATATTTTAAAGCTTATAATCCAATACAAATACAGGAAAATGTGATAAGAATCATATTAGCTGGCTGCAATAGTCCTGCCTTATCAAAGAAAACGATCCTCTCTTTCATGAACAATCACCTCCATGAAGGTATTAAGTGTTTGTGAAGTGCGGTGATAAAATCGTTTTATCTGTACAGTGAATCTTTGCTCATTCATTTTTATGCATTAGTGCTGAGAGCTGAAGTATGTAGGGGGAAAATATCATAGCACCTCTCTGAGTAATCCACTGCAGTAATCCTACAGAATTTAGTCTATCCACCTGAGAGAGAGAGAGAGAGAGAGAGAGAGCTTTTTACTCAGTATAATCTCACTTTAATTCATACATACAATTATACTGATGTGATATAATATAGGATGATATACCAGGAAGCAATACCAACTCACAGCTGCAGGGTTTCCGATTCTCTAGTTACTATCTACATTTCGGTGCATGTTCTGTGTCTGTGTGGATATCGTTTAGGTCTTCAGCCTTCTCCAAGTTTCCATTACATTCTAGTAAGACTGGCTATGACAAATTCCCCTTTATGTATAAATGAATGTGTATCTTTGTATGTGTATGTGTCTGTGGGGTGTATTGTGTCATCCTCACACCCAGGGTTCCAGTGATAAGGACCAAAACGCCATGCTCACTAAATAGGCTCCCTAAAGTGCACATTTTCGTGCATATTCTATAAAGAACATTTCTTGCATGTAGTGCACAGGAAACTATGGTCTACTGAACACCGAAAAGCTGGGCATTTAATAGATTATTTAATCTTATTATCAATCAGATTTTCTCACATGAAAATGGGGGAACGATATGGCATCACATCACATATTCTCCACTGGAAAGACACCATGGGGGATACATCCTCAAGTTTTCTTCAATGTACAGGCACCCTGGAAGACACTTAATCACATTTTTTATTTTTCAATTTCAAGGTCAGCCATTAGGGCAGTTCCTTTAGTAATTTTCAATGTAATTGCACCTTAGAGGGCACTTCATCACCTTTAATATGCGAATAATTTTGTAATCCAGTCAGCACTCATAAATAAGTGAAAAGGTGTATGACCTCACTTATTGCTTTGAGATCATAATGGAAATAATAATAGTAAAAAAAATTATATATAACTGGATCATTTAAATTATTTGGAACTCTTCATCATCACCGTGCCCACACAAGAACAAGGAACAAATGTGAAGTTTTTTTTCCCATTTTGGTGTAGATAATAACATTACACAAAGCAGCCTAGATACAAAGCCTGGTTGAATTTAAATGATTGCTTAATTAAGATGTGTGGTTGGGTTTGCTTTTGCAATATCCAATAAAGTCATCAACTCTCTGTCCTTTTAAAAAACAGAATAAGTGCAGTGAAGCACAACAGTGATGGCAAGATCGATTCAATTTACTGATCTGAATTCCAATTCCAAATTCCAATTCCAACCATCCGTTTTAGTCAATCAGGTCTTCAATTTGGCCGATTCGATTTTGTACAGGAAACAGGGTATGAATGTAAATAAGGTATGCTTAATTAAACTAACCACACAAAAATAGGTTATATTTTGTTTATGTCACATAAAGATTTAAATTAAGTTGTTATCTTTGTTTAATAAACAAGCAAAATACAACTCCAATACAAATCCATTCTACGTTTGTGTTTTTTAAACAGCTTAGTGTTAATCAGCCAATTATCCTGATGTAATCATCAAAATAGTACTTTCATGCAAAAATGTTATTTTGTGTATCCTTAAGCAATAATCACAGATATGTTCTTCCATCTTTGACATCTTTTTTTTCTCTCAACTGTAGCTAAAGATACAGTATGATCATTATGAGCAAGACCCTGGAGTGAAGCAATCACTGAATTTTTTGGATTATGTTTTTAACTATGCAGCAGTTTGAAAAGCCATGACGTTTCTCAGTAAGACTTCCATAAATGTAGATGAAGTCTGAGGCGGTCTGACGGAGGAAAATAACCTCTGATCTCTCTCTTTCTGTCTATAGGTACAAGGACAATGATTCAAATCTCACCAAGTTAAATGGAACAAAATTAATTGAAACCATGCAAGGTTTAATATGGGTGACCTTTATCTAAATCTGCAATTTGACCCTTAGGTGTAATACAGTGCAATTTATATATACACAGATCAGTCATAACATTATTACCACCTGCCTAATATTAAGTAGATCCTCTATTTTGCCACCATAACAGTGGTTGCACTGTGTGTTCTCACACCTTTCTATCCCAACCAGCATTAACCTTTTCATCAATTTAGGCTACAGCTCTTCTATTGGTTTGGCCAGCCTTCCGTTCCCATTTGCATCAGTGAGCCATGACCCAGATGACCCGCCAGATTACTGGTTTTCCCTTCTTGGATTACTTTTGGTAGGTCCAGGTCACTGCAGACATGGAACAGGACAGGAACATCCAACAAGACCTGCAGTTTTGAAGATTGCTCTTAATCTGTCCTCTAACCATCACAATTTCACCCTCAAATCACTCAAATCCTTATGTTTGCCCATTTGTCCAAAAAAGTTCACTTGACCCTAACATATCCCACCCAATTCCAGCCACCATTGTATTGTGGTATTGAAAATGTACTGTGGCTGGACAACTGCAGCTCTTGTAGGATGTACCCAGGCTAGGACATACCAAAAGTTATCCAAGGAAGAAAAACCAGTAAACTGGGTGGCCAAGGCTCACTATGAACATGGGAAGTGAAGGCTGGCCGTGTAGTCTAATCCGATAGAAGAGCTAATGTAGATCAAACTGAGGGAAAGGTTAATGCTGGATCCAATAGAAATGTGAATTAGGCCGGTGGTCATAAAGTTATGGCTGATCAGTGTGTATGTCCGCATCTCACTTGGTGAGTGTGGGTGTCACCTAAAAGATTCTGTATAACAGTTTGGCTGAACTGCATATACTTTAATATCTACAGTATGGCCAAGATAGATGCTTGAATACTGTTCCAAACCTCAACTGTTAAATTTCAATGCACCCACTGTAGTCTTGGGTTCATGTTCTTGGCTAAAAGATAAAGAACTGGATGGTGTCTTCTGCTAGTGTGGTCTATATGTTCCAAAAGTATGTAAAGTAAACTTTTCTGCTGACCACTGTTGAAAGAAGTGGTTACTTACTTTATTAGAGCCTTTCTATTAAGTCAAACTAGACTGGCCATTTCCTCTTAAACTTTCCGATAAGCATCCTGCTCAGTGTCAAACTCCCGGTAAATCAGTAATATCTGAAATAATCGAAACATCCAGTTGGATGGGCGACCAACTCCTTCCATTTCGAACCTATACATTTACTCCATCCAACCAGCTGCACTATGAACTATTTTCACAGATTTACTCTGTTAACATTCCGGCTCTGTACTGGAGACTTCTCTGGAGCCTTTGAAGTTACAGTAGCTGTGGGGAGGTGGATGCTGCATAAACTATTGAACATCATGGAGAACCTCTCACATCTCGTCTGCAGCCTATTGGTCAGATATAGAAGCACTTTCAATTTGATAATTTTTATCGAAATTCTTATCTTTTTAGGAAATAGATTGGCTTTTCTGTGGCATCAGATTGGACAGGCTAGTCTCTGGTTCCCACATGATCCTGTCACCAGTTTACTGGTATATAATTGATAATCAATGTGGTGTAATCAATCGGTGAGGCTCTTTCTCTTTATAAATAATCTTTTTTTCTGTGTAAATTTAAATGTAGCCTGAGGCTTGCAACCTTCTTTTCATATCGCTACATCGTATTTTGTTTTATAATATGTGGACAGGCTGCTTTTACAATCCAATTTCGATTAGATTGTGATTAATTGTGATTAATCCATCCATCCATCCATCCATCCATCCTCTCTTCTTTGTGATTTGCAAACAAGTGTGTAAAAGCTTGCAAGTAAGAAAAACATGGCTCCTCTCCTCTTCAATCTTTTCTTTCCATTGCACAGTGGACACCCATTTATTTACCGGGATGGAACTAGCTCAGAGAGAAAGAGAGCTGGACATCTTTGGTGGTTAAATTTAATGTCTATGTCAGCTTTCAATTCTTCTTCTCTTTATTCCCCTGCGGGATTTGAGCCTTGTAGATCTGCAGCTCTTAGAAGAGAAAAGTCTTAGCTGACAAATTTCTTCTTCCTATGGTAGTTTCAATGCAGGAAGAATCATGTATTTTTTATTTATTTTATTTATTTTATTTTTTGTTTCCTCCTTTCTCATGTACCTCCCAAATGCCTTCTGACTACATACAAGATGCATGTGATTTTGCCCTAAAATCCCATTCCTGTGAGAATTTATTTCCTGCTGAGGCTAAAAATTGATTTTTTTTTTTTCATTTGTGTGTTACCTGGAATAGTGATGTACTTCTTGTTTGCCTTTAAGGATGTGTGCCTGTAAACATTTCCACTTGCTGTACATAGTGATGCACCTGTACCAGATAATGAAAAGTCAATCACAGAGACAAAAAACAACACAAACAGAATAACCATCATGACTGTTCTTCTATTCCCCAGACAATTATCTCCTCATTTTGTTTACCACTGCATCATCGCAGGAGGGGTTGAAAAGGAGAGATAAATTGGTGAACTCGTGAGAATTAACAACATCTCTGCTCATGTATAAATCTGAATATACTATGACATGCAATACCTTTGCTGCATATACAGTTATTCTGGAAATATAGCCTAAACCTCAATCTCATTCCTTCACAGAATAAATATCAACAAGACATATGAAAATTTCTTTAGGAAGAACTGCAAATATTAATGCCTGTTGTTTTGCAGTTTCCGTTATAACTTGTGCAGTAATCATGGCATAATGCATCTGAATAATACACACAATAAACCTTTGAAAGTGCATCATAGAGACAATAGACCTTGGAATCTGATCTGTAAAGGGTGGATGAAAAGTAACTGCAATAAAAATTGGTAATAATGTCCATATATCTAATACAAATGTATAAAAACAAATTGTACATGTACTTTATTACATACGAAAAAGAAAACATTAAATTTCAATACGGTGACATCACCTAGTTTCTTCAAACGGTTGGAGTCTTCTGAAATAAGTCATTTGGGATATTGCTAAGAAACCTCCTAAATCCATGCCTCCAAGTCTCCCAGTGTGCAAGGCTTTGTCCTGTACACCTCCTCTTTTGCGAAGACCCACGGGGGAAAAAAAAAAAATCACATGGAGTTTGAGCTGGACTTCTTGGAGGTCATTCATGAGGTCCGCGTCAGCCCAACCAATGTCCTGGAAAATGCTGTTCTAACCACGTACGCACTGTTAGAGCACAATGGCATGTTGCGCCATGGGGTGGTGCTCCAGTGACACTACAATTTCTATAGCCATTAAATATTGCTTAATTTTCACCCACCCTATAGAGGTAAAATGCCCCAAAATGAAATCAAATTCAAAGTCTTTAAATCATAGATCCAATAAGTTTCTGAATTTAAATCATATAGTCAATGAACTTCTGAATCTGACCTGTAGAGTGAATCTAAATCTCCCTAAAATTTCAATCATGCACCCACTGGATCAATAAAATATACAAGTTTAAGTCAAACTGGGACTTGATGAAATTTCTCATGAATGAAGGTCCAATACTGATTGACTTCAAGCACAGTACAGTAACAAAACTTTCAGCTGCAGTAAAAAATGAAATGGTGCAAATGTTTTTACAAAGGCTTTATGTCCATGAATGGCAGCTCAGATCCCACCGCAGTCGTTCCCTTGAACACTCTGCGAGTGGAACTCCTGAGCCTTAAAATAATCAACAGATAACTTGTCGGCAACTTGCAGAAGAGATGCATCTGTCTGTAGGAACTGTACACACAATCATTCACCAGCATCACTTGCACATTACAGGAACTCGGCTGGAAGTTATTGCCCAGTCTTGACCTCACTCCAAGCAATTTCCACATGGTTAGGCCATTAAAAGTGTTCCTTGGAGGCCAGAATTTTGGATGAGAAGCAGGCAGTGTAATCATGGCGCCGGCATAACTGAGAAACTTTTCTATGGTATGCAAGCACTAGTGAAACACTGGGATAAGTGCATTAGTATAGCAGGGGATTAAATTGAATAATAAAAGGTAGTTTTTACTCTCATAACTGTGTTTTGTTATTCTGCACAATCAAAAGTCCCAGGTTGACTTAAACCTCTCCCGTAGTAAATAAGTCCCAGCATAAGAATCTGAATCATGCGGCCAAGGAGTCTCTGAATCCGGTCTTTGAGTCAATATGTAGTCAAACATTATATTAATATAATTAACATTAGGGTCAACAGGTCTCGCAACTTAAATAATAAAGTCAATTAATAGTTGAAATGGATCATAGGTGTTATAAAGGTGTTGGAATCTACATAGTAAATTAAATAAAGTCACTGAATCTCTAAATCAAAATTTCTACCTGATGTACCATTGTTTAGCCCTAATGCACAGTTAGTATAATATCAATTGTGTGAGAAACAATGAAAACAAACACAAACATTGGATAAAATCCAGGTAGTGTGTCTCTAATTTATGAATATAAGAAGTCATAGTAGAATTTTTACATTTATTGTGCAGTTGTGCTAATGTTCTTCCATTCCCATAACAGTGATGATCTTTAGCCTACAGAGAGACACGATGTCTGCTGTGTTATGAGGTCAAAGGTCAGAAGAGATATCACTCTGCTAAAATATCATCTGTGGAGCACCTTTAGTCATGAGGGCCTGTCAACAGAATGCCCTGACCTCCTCCGAAACCTGTCATAACTCTTGCGGTATTTGAGGCATTATGCACAGAAAACAGACACAAAGTGACCTTTTTACTTACAGTGACTTGAACTTTGAATTAAGGTTTTTTAAAAGGGCTTTTGTGTTTCATTTGGCTTCATTAGGAAAAAATGACCTTTTGAGTGATTTTTCGTGTTGCAAGGCATCACTGCATGAGCTGTATTGCTAGTCATGGGGCTTTAAACAAATGGACAACTTTCTGTTAAATTATAAATTTGTAGCTGAAGGTTTTCTAAAATGTATTCATGTTTTTTTTTCATGAAAATAGACAGGGGCAGCACCAGAGATTTTTCAATTTTTTTTTCTTTTTGCACGCACTATGAGGTTGCTCAACTTTTCATTGACTTTTCAGTCAGCTCTCAGTAAAAGTTATAAAGCAAGTCTGTGTTAAACACAAGGCAATATAATAATCTCAGGGTATAGGTGCAATGTTCACAAACCAGCTTTATTAAACATGCCTCTTATTATACACCTCACACAATTATTCCATGGCCAGGGCTCAAGAGCCAGTTGCAAGCCACACACCCAGAGGTTTGTGCACATTTCAGCCTCGGATTCAGAAATCACAAAAGCACACTGTTCCAAACACCTCTACCAATATTCGGCTCCAGTAGACCTAATGATATATGAATAAGTAACACATGGTGATAACTAACGGGTCAGAATTTGTGCCTCAGTGACAAATTGCATTAAATTTATAAAAGTAGCACTTTACTTTAAGTTAGTATAAGTTGTTAATGAAAAAGGGTTTGTAGAAATAGGTAAAAGGTTAAAGCTAAAAATAAACTCCTTAGCTTTAATGTAATCAGTGATATTATTATTTTGAAGGTTGAAGCCAACATAAATGTCTTCCTGTCTTTCTGCATGGCAGAACTATCTGCCTAACTTTTTAATACAAAGAAATTACATTTTGAAAGGTTGACGATCTTATTCCTTGTTTATGCTAAGTTGCTTACTTCTTTTATCGTCAGCCAAATACACTCCCTGTTCGGTAATCAGAAAAAATTGGTAATTTCTGTTTCGTGAGGATTGTGGCGGCTTGTAGGTACATTACAGTCATTAATGCATCTTCCAGATGCTTTGTCTATACAAAGTCAACCATCACATTCATTGGCTTTGTTGAGTACAGCCACGCCCACCTAGAGGAAAAAAACCCTACTGTATATTCGCCCAAAAAAAGCGCTACGTGCTGTAACATAATCTGGCACATACTGTAACTACTTATAACTTATATCACTTCTACTTAACATTTTAATTTCATTTGTAGTGCAGGTTAAACTAAAAGTTTCATTAAATTCTGGCTGGATACATGCATACAGACAGAAATTTCTTAGAGACTCTCAGAGGTTTTGGGGCCTCCAATGTATGAAACATAAAAAGATATTGAAAGAGCAAGTTCTGATCAACATATAGACACCACCTTTCCTTTATATTATATTGATAACAAAACATTGAGTCTGCATATATTGATGTTAATTAAGTAAAAGTTTGGCATCAGATTGCATTCATGTATTCTAAACAGTAAATTCCAATCTGAACCCAAAGGTGGTTAGAGGTAAATCGTATTCTGAGGTTCAAGCACACACAATGATTTGGTATGGGACATTTTCCATGGTTGAAAAATGAGCAGGGAGATGATGAAAGAAATGGAGTTGCTTTGCTTTAGGAGATCACAGAGGGTCTTTTTTCTGCTTTTGGCACTATTACCGCTAAGTATGTACAAGCTGTGCCCTTGAATTTTCTGTGCGGGTAAATTAATCGTGTTTTCAGGCAGAGCAGCTGGCTTAGTCACAGTATGGAAATGGAGAACAATAGTCCCTGGAGAGAGAACAAAGTGCAATGCCTGAAGCATCAGTACAGGCAAAGCTAGAGGGAACGTACAGAATCAGGGTGATATATGAGAAAATAACATCCTGCATAGAGCCTCCAGCATTGTTACAACAGCAACCTATGAACATAGGTCAACAGCATTTCTCTGAACAGAGCCAAATCCAATCTGACCACTTTCAAATAACCGTTTAGACAGTTAGTCCTAAAGATCAGAATTGGAAACAAACCGATTTTTTTGTCCAGTCTGAACAATTCCTAATACTAAACATATTAAAGTAAGGTAAAGGGTTAAGCTTGTGCTCTGCCTTGGCTTTGTGTTTTTAGTCTTAAAATTATTAGTTTGTTTTATTAATTTATTTGTTTATTTTTCAAACTATAAATGATCACACATTAAAAAATAAATAAAATAAAATAAAACACAGACATTTCTTGGGTTGATAGTGGGGTGATAGGGGTAGTTACATCACCTCCAATCCCCTCCCTGGCGCTGCCAGTGAACACAGACACATGTTTAAAAATGAGCATTATTTCAGTTCTTTGTTAAACAGATGACAGAAGGACCCAAGCTTTCGCAACAGTATATTATATCCATAAGTGTTTTGTTTATTTTCTTTCATGCTACATCCTGTTTGTCATGTCCTAATAATTCTGCTTTGCTGTGACCGCTGGAGAATTTTAAACAGGCTTTTTATGGTCTTTCAGCATAAAAAGAAATAATCTTTTAAGCATGAACCTAATGAACCAAACTGCAAGCACAAGCCATAAAATAGGTTCATAACTAATGCTGACTGCTTTCGTTTTAGACACGGTTTGAGAGGGAGAAATGGAGAGAATCCAGGAGAGAGTGGTGAGAAAGTGCAGGGAAAATGAATAGGGTGGGAGCGAGAGCGAGGGAGGGATGACGGATGATATGAATGATTAATTGTGTTTACTCTCTGTGAGGGACCAGATTAGCTGTTCACTCTGATAATGGCCTCATTACTTCGTACACAAAAACCCTTCTCGGATGGATACATAGAGAATTACATACTATCCTTATGCAAGCCAGAAAAGACAGCAGAATACATTATAAAGTAAGATTATGCTGAAAGTCTGAACTCAGATGCAACCTTTGTAAATTTTTATCCATTTTGTGCTTACCCCTGAGTAATTTCAAATTCAAATTTCAAATTCAAATTTTATTTGTCACATACACAGTCATACACAGTACGATATGCAGTGAAATACTTAGACAACTGCCCGTGAACTTAAAATAAAAGACTATGAATTGAACATAAATATGAAAAAGAAAACTGAAGGTAAATTTAACTAAGAAAGAATAAAATCAAATATAAAATTAAAATAAAATAACATAACTGTACAGTACAAAATATACAATAAAAGAAAAATATATGTCTACACAGCCTCGCAATAATTAGCACTGTAACGCCCACCCACACACCCCCATGTGAACCTGCACAGACCCCATAGAGATCCCGCCCCCCTGAGCTGTTATGGGTCTGCAGCTCTGCCCCGACAAAAGACAAATAATGTCATTGACCATTTAAAGCTCGGTCTCTTCATGTTACTTAAGAATGCCGTCAACAAAGACGTTCACGTATGGAAAAATATAACAAAGATTGGGAAAAGAAAAAATGTACATTTTTAGTATATGTTCTTATAATGCAGGCTACTGTAGTAATACATTTTTGCAGGTGGCAAAAACAAGCACAACGTCCTCATTATACTAATATATACCTCATATTAGCTTACATGGTCCTGTTACCTACTCCTGCCCTGTCCTTTTCCATCTTGCTTTCTGCTGGTTTGTGATAGAAGTGCCTGCTCTTCTAAAAAAAAAAAAAAAACACAAACTTTGCTGCAATTTCATTTTTTGTAAAAATAATAAATACATTAATTATTCAATTAACAGGTTTAACTTGTTAAGTCAAAAAATAAAAATAAAAAAAGAACAAAAATATCAGGAATAATCATGGCAAAATAAGGAGCAAGCCGATAAAATAAAGAATATAAAAGACCCCACTTTGTGTTTGCATGTGCATCATTAGTCAGTTTTTTTAGGGTTCCAAAACATTTGTACAATGGCAATATAAATATAACCATATGTGTCCTCATTAGGGGAAATATTGGACATTGGTCACCAACAGAGGTGGGTTGAGTAGCCAAAAAATGTACTCAAGTAAGAGTAGTTGTACTTCAAAATAATATTAGAAGTAAAAAGTAGTCATCCAAAATATTACTCAAGTAAGAGTAAAAAAGTATTCAGTAAAAATATACTCAAGTACTAAGTAACTGTTTTATCATAATGTCCAATTATTATTATTTTTTTTAGAAATTGTTAGCAGTCAGACAAAATGATAAAATAATGTACAAATTGTGATATTTCCAAATAATAAAATAAATGAAAACAATTATAAATAAATAAAACTAAATATCTTTACAAAATAGCAAATTAAGGAATAAGAAACACAAATTTCCTAATCTCCCTTTTTTCACAATATAAAGCTTTTGAAATAAATACCT
>JAOVVA010000010.1:5343744-5368809 GCA_028565275.1 Leiocassis micropogon
CATAGGTGCCCCCACCCGAAAGTCTTGCAGGGGTGCTCGCGAGCGCTGGGTAGGGCCCTTCTTTGCCGTGCAGACGTAGCATCATTCTTAATGAGATCCGACTTAACTACATGATGGTGAATTAATGTCCATCTCAGTGTCACAGAGAGCTAATCATTGTAATCGGGATTTTCCAGTGATACACTTCCATGCTTTGTGGTGAACAGAATGCTTAGTTTTACTGATTTGATTCCTATATATGAGTAATATATATATAGTTTTACTGATTTGATTCCTATATATGAGTAATATATATATTACTCATATATAGGAATCAAATCAGTAAAACTAAGCATTCTGTTCACCACAAAGCATGGAAGTGTATCACTGGAAAATCCCGATTACAATGATTAGCTCTCTGTGACACTGAGATGGACATTAATTCACCATCATGTAGTTAAGTCGGATCTCATTAAGAATAGAAACGTCCTATTTCAGCATCTGAGCAAAAATCTGATCATAACGAGAATTTTTTTCAGTACAGTTCATGTTTCAAATTGTTAAACTACAGATTTACACGAAGAGTATCTTTAAGTATTTTTTAAATTATTTCTTTATTACTTATATCAATTATATTCTAATTACGTTTTTTTTTTAATCCCACCAATAAACTAATCCAAACCACTATGGCTTAAAACCAAACACAAAGAGCTCTGATTTTCTTCGCCTCATATAAAAATGTAAGAATTTTATTAATAGTTGTTGCTATATGTATCTTTAAAAAATACAGCTGAACTCATTAACCTACTTTGGGAGCTAGCAAATTTCTAAAGTGCCCAAATGAAGCAATTTATTCAATTGCACAGAAATATGGTGTGAAATGCACATGCACGCACCCTCCCACACATACACACACACACACACAGACTCAGAAGACATTTCATTAGGTACACCTAATGAACTGCTTGTTAATGCAAATCTAATTAGCCAATCATGTAGCAGCAACTAAATGCATTTAAGCATGTAGACATGGTTAAGATGATCTGCTCAATTCAAACCAAGCATCAGAATGGAGAAGAAAAGTGATTTTTAGTGACTTTAATCATGGCATGGTTATTGCTTCAAGACAGGGTGGTGTGAGTATTTTTAAAACTGCTGTTCTATTGGGATTTTCAAAACTTGGTAGAATTTGGCATAAATAACATGAAAGCATGGCTCCATCAAGCCTTGCATCAACAGGTCAGGCTGGTGGTGATGGTGGTGATGTAATGGTGTGGGGATATTTTCTTGGCACACTTTTGGCCAATTAGTAGCAATTAAGCATTTTTAAATGCCACGGCCTACCTGAGTATTGTTGCTGACCATTTCCAACCCTTTAAGACTACAGGATAACACGCCATGTCACAAAGCTAAAATTATCTCAAACTATGTTGTGTTCACTGTACTCAAATGGACTCCACAGTCACTCACCATTGGGATGTTGTGGCACAGGAGCTTAGCATCATGTATGTGCAACTGACAAATCTGCAGCAACTGCATGATGCTATCATGTCAATATGGACCAGAATCTCTAAGGAATGTTTCCAGCACTTTGTTAAATTTGTGGCGAAGAGAAAGAGATGTACAGTTTTACTTTACTTTACTTTACTTTACTTTACAGTACTTTCTTACTCACTCACTCACTTACTCACAGCTCAAAATACTGCAAACCCAACACACACACGATGATGATGGACTCTATTTGGGGAAGGATTCTGGTTTCTTCCTTTCAGGGTCTTTTTATTTGCTACTGTTACTTTTGGCTTGATCTGGATGCAGTTAAATCTAAATCTGGGTTTCTAAAAATCTGCTTTGCAACATGTTTTAACTAAAAACAACAATGTTTTTAGTTAAAATCACTATACAAATATGACTGGATTTGAATTCTAAACTAAATTGGATTCAGCTCATGTACTGTATACTGTATACAATTGTACATCATTATATAAATCTTTCAAGCTAATGCTTTATAATATCAAGATGACACTCGATGCAAGATGCTGCAGTTATCAGAGTAATGAAATTATCATTCTGGACATTTTAAAAACCAGCTCTTGGTATCCTACAGTGTTCAGTTTTTTGGGAAATAAACAGTCAGAATAAATATTAAATGAAATATACATCCATTAATAAATGCAGTACAGGGGGTTATGACACATATTAGTTCAGTGCAGTGCATTGTTCTTGTCTATTAGAATCACTATAAAAAATGAGGAGAAATAAAACATAGAAAAGAGAAAATGTTGAATGATGACTTTCAGAACCTGTCTGTAAAAGAGGGCTGCATTTCAAACAGAGCCCTTGTTAAAATCCTTTTCAGCCACTTTACCCCCTCCTGGGACTCACTATTTCACTTTCATAAGATTCACACACACTCCGTTTTCATATTGTGTCTGTCACAGTGAATGTCAGACTGGAGTTTCTTGGAAGTGAATGATGAGCTCAACCCCCGGCCCTGTCTCGGCTCTTTCTATGCCTCAGTGAGTGCCATCCAGTACAGATGAGCTTTTACTGTCCTTTGTTTTATATGGATTACCACACCGCTGCAGAACTCTGGTCTACCAGGGCTTATGTAACTAAGATCCGGAGATTAGTCATTTTCTGTAGTGTTAAAAGATGGATTTTGGGGATTAGGTTTAAGATTATAGGTTTAGATTTACTATTTGAATATCAATCAGCCCAGCTTAAAAATATAATTTAATCTGACCATAGACCAAGCTGTTTAACCTGGCAGAGCATTATCCTCCATTATCCTTAATAATAATAATAATAATAATAATAATAATATTATCATCTACCTTTCCTGTTGCTTTCCTGATTGAAAAAGCTAGCTTGATATCTTGGTAATCAACATTTTCTCTATGGTCTACCAGTTTGGCAAAGAGAGAGAGAGAGAGAGAGAGAGAGACTGCTGCAATAAAGACAGAAAAAGGAGCTGCAGTTGATTCAGCACACTGATACACCTGACTCACATGATTGGTTCTACACTCTCGAATAAAGATGCACTGTCTCCTATAGAACCTGTAACAAAGTGTTTCCATTTGAGAGTATTACCCCCTTAAGAGGCAAATAATATTTGAAGTATCATTTTTTCACAATATATATATTTATACAGATAATGCAGCTGATGTGGATGAGTGCGCACAAGTCAAACAACAACCCTTTCGCATAATGTGTATATTTTTACCTCAGACTATTTAAAAGCAAACCATAGAGCTTGTACCATAATTGCTGTGAATGGTCTGTGACTAACCACCATGACTCCCCTGCTCCACTTTACTATAAAAGGGTTATTCTAAATGAAAACAGAAGCTGAATTCAATTTGTTAGATCCACTCAGGGAATAAATGGATATAACCTGCTGGCTGGTGCATCGATTTCTCTCTTTTTCTGGTTTAGCATGAAAGGACGCCACATGAATATAACGAGCTGCATCTAATTCCCGAGTGAACGCGACACTACATTTTGTTCTAAATAAATCAATCAGAGGGAAAGAGAGAGAGAGAGATAGAAACGCGTTCTAGCATTTTATTATGCCCTTGTTCAATATCCCCTCATGATGCAGAGGTGTGAATCAGTTATGTCACACGAGTACTTACTTCCAGCATAATGGAAGCGGATGACTTTTATATCAAATGCTCTTGCCCTTGGCAGCAGGAATGCTATACTGTATTTCAAGAGTATCAAACAGACAGAAAATGTTAAAATTCTTTAGCGCTACAGATCTAGAACAGGAGCGCAACACTGCAGCAATGGTTGAAAGAGATCCTTTTGCCTGCTAATTAGCTAGTCAACCAGATAACATTACAGCTAGCTAGCTAGTTTTAAACCTAGCATGCATACTTTGCTTAGCAACCCTTGCAACCTGTGATGCACTGACGGTTTGTTAAGTTAATACAGGTAAATTGAGTAATTTGCTTTTACCAAAACAACAGGATTAATAATCACCAACATCATTGTTCAAGTTTAGCTATGTTAAGTGTAATGTAGTGGGATCACTCACTCACTCATTAACCATACCGCTTAATCCTGTATACAGGGTCGTAGGAGGCATGGAGCCTATCCCAGGAGATTTAGGGCACGAGGCAGTGTACACATTAGATTAGATGAGGTGTCAATCCAGTGCAGGGCATACACACACTCAAACGCTCATTCACATATAATGGGCAATTTGGGAATGCCGATTAGCCTAATATGCATGTTTTGTTTTGTTTTTTTACTGTAGGAGGAAACCAGAGTATCTGGTTGAGCTTTGGTGGGAGAAAACCCACCAAGTACCGGGAAGACATCCAAACTCCATGCACACATACAGTATAAGGCGGGATTCGAATCTGGACCCAGAAGGTGCAAGGTGACAGTGTTAGCCATTAAGCCACTGTGCTGCCAGTGTAGTGGGATATTTCATTATCCACCTTTTTCTGTCCATCTTATAACATGTTGCTCTCTTGTTCTGTGAAATGTATTCGTAATCAAATGCAATATTTCACATAAATAACACATAAATCTGAAGGGTTTATTTCTTCATGTCATCTTAGGGAGGTTTTTTTCTGTTTGTCTTTAACTTGCTAATTAAAGATTTAAATCTAAATCCATATATTGATTTCCAAAATAACTTTTTTGTCACCATGTCCATTGTTAAAAGCATATACAATTTCATTAAAATAAATATTTAATATACACTACACTGATTATCCATGATATTAAATATATATTGCATATACTGCATAATATTGTGTAGGTCTCCCTTTTGTAAGCAAACAGCCCTGATATGTTGAGGCATAAACTTGACAAGACCTCTAAAGTTATGCTGTGGTATCTGGCACCAAGATGTCAGCAGCAGATCCATCTATTCCTGTAAGGCCCAAAGTGGGATGTTGATCTATCGTGCTTGTTTGTCCAGCCCTTCCAACAGATGTTTGCTCCGCTTAAGATCTGGGGAATTTGGAGGCCAACTCAAAACCTTGATGTCTTTGCCGTGTTCTCTAAAGCAACCCTGAAGTGCACTATTCTGCTGAAAGTGGTAACTTCCATTTGAGAATACCATTGTTTATTTGGTCTACAACAATGTTAATGTAGGTGGCATGTGTCAAAGTAACATCTGAAGGAACTCCATGACTAAAGGTTTCTGAATAGAGCATTGCTCAAACCATTACCTCAGCTGGCTTGTCTTCTTCCCAGTACCATCACTTTGAGGTACAGTAAGCACACATACTTGGCTGTCCACATGTTGCAATATAAATGTGTTCTGTCACCTTAATGTCATAGCCAGCATTTCAGGAGTTTGTGCAGTAGCTATTCTGTGGAATTGGACGAGATGGACTAGCCTTTGCTCCCCACAATTATAAATGAGCCTTGGCTGCCCTTGACACTGTGGCAGGTTCACTGTTTGTCCTGCTTTGGACCAGGTTTTGTAGATAGTAACCAGTAAATATCAGCAATACCCCACAACACGTTTTGGAAATGCTCTGGCCCATTAATATACTGTAGAATCCTGTTCAGGAACGCAGTGTATCTAGATCCAATCTGAGGAACTCCGGGTGAAATCCAGGAATACACCCTATAGGTCAATAGAAACTGGAGAACCTAGAGAAAATCCACATGGATGCGGGGAGACAGTAATCTGAGCTCAGGATCAAGGTAAAGATCCTGTTGCTGTGAGGTGGCAGCTCTTCCTGCCGTACTACAGTATGCTGTGCCCATCTTTTTTCTGTTTTGGAATGGGAACTTCATTAAATTGTATCAGCTTCTGGGCAAGTTCTGCTACAAAAGTATACAATTACATTACCTTAATTGCTTAGTACTCTAAGGGCTTATCTGATGCATTTCCATGTAGCTAAGGGGAATAAAATAAAATGGTTGTTAAGATGGTGATGGTGATTACCCCAAAGGGGAATGAGCTAGGAGGAGGAGTTAATGAGAACATGGTAGCAGTACACTATATCATGTACCAAATACTGCACAAAAACCTTTTGCTTCCCCAGGGTACAAAAAAATGTAAATGTACAACAGTTCTGTTAACAATTTCATTAAGTACCTTAATGAAAACATGTACCTTATAACTAAAGGTACCCTTGAAGGCATCACCTCAATGACAATCCTCTGTACCGTTATCCCATGGTTTAATACCTTTTTCTTTTGAGACCGTAAACCACGGATAAGAATTTGTGCAGGGACTGTCAAATTCTCTCTTGGTCTGAAGATATATTGGTAATGTTTAAAAAACTGGAACACGATACCACGCTCCATTTGGGCAAATAACATGCTAGCGGAGATATTTCCCATTGCATTCCATCATTTCTCTTGCTCTCGATTTCCCTTTTCCCTCAGACAGACACCTCATTTCATCCTAGTTAACTCTCCTCAATGAACAGAATGAGATGATGCAGCGTCTTTTTTTGACAAGCCCAACTTAGACCAGGATCTGCCCCAGATGACACTGTAATCCATCACTCTGGGCGCGCATTATTCGCCGTCCTTAGCTGTCAGTCAGCACTGTGTCCGCGGCTTCATCCTCCTGATAAACACTCATTTGCAGTTCAGACGGGGATGCGTCCTGTCTGACATCACATTGACTATCTGACACCTGGTGCCCAAACATGCATGATAACAAATAGGCTCCTGACTCTACACAAAAGGTGGCTTGGTACCGCACACATAGGCAGCAATTATATATTTATAATTACACACACCTACAGTACTTGTTCCTCTTGTGTGTCATGGCTACTCCCTATGCTTCGCAGGTTGCAGATTGTACAGGGATTTGCTCTGCTATTGCACCACGAAACCTGATGTCATTAATTTAACCAACATGTTTTTGAAGGAGGAGAGATCATTAGTGAAAATCAGGCTGTGTTGTGCACATGAGACTGGGAGCTCTGATGACACTTAATAGAGGAGCTGTAAATTCAGATATATAATTAAATTTCATGCCAAACAAACAGACCAGACACTTTGCTATACCTTTACTCTGTCAGCTTAATTAAAAAGTTACCATACAAACTGATTATGCATTTGACGGCTTAATAGTTGTTGACTCTAGTTAAAAGCAGCCAGTCGAAATTGCTTAAAGTAGGGAAAGGTATTTACATATTCAGAGTCATGTTATGCAGCTGCTTAATTACTTTAACTACAACTGATCTCTATGTAGTTCACACCTCTGAGGTTACCAGATTTTTCTTGAGTATAGAGAAAGATGAGATTTTTTCAGTAGTATCTTTCTTGCTGCCTTTAAACACTAGCACTTGTCTTTAAGCTCAAAAATAATCAGATGATAGAAACTATAAATTGAACAAGAGTTTTGTGTCAAATGTAATATGATGCAAGATAAAAGCAAGAGATAATTATAAAATAAGAGGCAATTAAAATACCAATATGGTCTAACATGAATGAGAGGAAAGTATTTAAATAAACATCTAACAGACAGTTGATATATTATACTATTATTTTTATATACTGTACAGTGATAATGGAATGTGTAGATAGCTTAATGAACCCACAAGGTATTAGGTTGTGAAACCATAATGTGTAACCAAGTACAATCATATTTACCTCCTTGGCAGCCTGTGTAGTAATACATTTTTTATTCAACAAAGTAGCCTATATAAAGAAAAATTTAATTGAATTGATTATTTTACAAATGCAGAATAATTTTCTTGGAAGAAAGGACTATAGTGATTTGCGATTTCTTTTATTTTTTTATGACATCTACAGAAATTGGACAATTTATCTATAAAAGAGTCTGTAAAGAAAGTCAGTCTCTATCCGTCTGATATGCAGTCTCCAGCTTGAGTAGCGAGGCAACTTGCCAATCACACAAATGACCATTTGGTTCACTTAATGAGGTACAGGTGGAATAATGTCTTATCAGGTCCAAATCCCTTTTAAAAAGATCTTAATTCAAAGCTTTGACCACTGCATAAAATCTACATTTGGTTCCCCACTTGTGCCTTCCTTTCCATGAGACATGAGGCAGATGGTCATGGCAGGTTGCAGGTGGACATGTTCTGTGCCAAAATCGCAAGTCACTGGAGTAAACCCACTCTGTTGTGTCCCGACTGCGAGGATTCATCTGGTTCCCTTCTCCCGACTTCTACCAGCACCTGTGTGATGCCATGAGTCACATCAATTTACATCATGCAGTTCTGCCTGCCAATGACCCTTCTGCACTAATGAAATCATTTTGGCTGGGTTTCCTGGTGGGTTTTATCATTTATTATTAAGTGATGTGTATCAGGAACACAGCTAAAGGATTTTTTTTTTTCATCGTGGATTGAGGTTACATGCATTGCATATATGCAAATGTATGTAACATAGAAAGGACATATGCATTAACTTGTACAGCTAAACATTTGTATTTTTTTAATATCAGGATATGGTTTCATCATATACGTTTAAGAGAACCAATTAAACAGCTAGACCAGTGTTCATAAGAAAATCAGCTGTGGCTGATTTCTTCCTTACTCAATGACATACCAGTTAGCATTGTTGGGTCAGTAATGATGGAGAAAGCTACAGTACATCACACTACCCAGGCACTCATTGAAAAAAAAAGAAAACAGGTGAAGCCTAGTAAGGGAAGCCATGGTGATGCTCTGAACATTTACTCTGAAGTACAGTGCCTGAGAGTAGAGTGAAAATACACAGATAACCTTTGAAAAACCTTTGCATAATTGAGGACTGTATAGGAGGGTGTCTAGAAAGAAAGCATTGCTCAAGAAGAGCCATATGAAAGCATACAGTATGTATCACCCAGACAAGGTTTCTGGTATACATGCAGATTCAAGATATACTGCATGTTTATGACTGTATGTTTACGTTTTAAAGCACTAAGTCTGGCACAAATGTAACACAGGCCAGGCTTCTTGTTTAACATCACTGCTAATGTAAAATATGTATCATTCTCTTTGGAAACCTTTCATCTACAGAACATGGGCTTCGTTTTCAAGGAGCTTCATTTTTCAAAATGTAAGGGGGAATGGCCAATGTCCAAATTTGAATAGAACTAAAAACCAAATGGTGGTAGTTTATTGGTTTTGGTCTTTTAACTTGCTTCCATCAAGGAGTTGCCACAGCAAACCATCCAATCCACATAATACTTGGCACATGTTTTATACTAAATACCCTCCACTGAATACAGCTGTTCCATTTTTGCATCCAGTGGCTGGGGTTTTGAGCAGTGTCTGGGAATTGAACCAAGGTCTAGTAGAAGACGGATGAGACACCTACTACTGAGCCACCAATGCCCCTTCATTTTAAAAGCCTATTATTCTGCAATATAAGTACTGCCTCGAACGATCCATAAGAATGCCATTTATAATACAGATTAATCTGCCTATTTTAATGGGACACTACAGTATATACTGATCAACCATACCATCAAGATCCAGTACGCAAGGCTTAACCATGTGATTCTGTTGGATCAGACCAGGCAGACTGGACCTTGGTTCCAACAGAAACCAGAACCAGGCACCAGAACACCCAGTGCACCACAGCTCGCCACATATGGGCCCCCAAAGACAAAGAGCCCTTGGCTGCCAACCCAGCCTCCAAACACCCCAGATCCCAATCTGATTGAGCACCCAGGAGTTGCACCAGAAAAACAAGCCCAATCCATGGAGGCACCACCCCACAACCCACAGGATCTGCTGATGTCCTGGTATAAGATATTACAGCACACTCTCAGAGGCCCTGTGGAGCCATACCCTTAAGGGGCCAGAGCCATGCATGTGGCACAAAGGGAAATGACAAACCCAGGTGGTTGATTGGTGTACAGTATACCTGTATGCTTCATTCAATTTCAAAAATGTTAGAAATAATTTGAGTGTTCACCTTGACCAGGTAGGTGGTTGTTGCTATAACAAACCACCCACATCAACACGTACTGTAGATGTGCAACGCCATTTTGGTCCCCTTTGCTCCATTCTCCATCTGTGGCCATCTGCTACAGTAAGTAGACTGAAGGGGAAGGGGACATTGAGCGAGTGAGTGACTGACTGACTGACCAAGTGAGGGAGGGAGAAAGTGAGCGTGCAAGCGTAGTTGTGCGTGCTTAGGTGTGTGAAGGGTTTTAAATGCTTTATTCTATTATCCAGGCATGAGGAAAGTGTGTGTAAATAAAAAAATGCAAATATTAATTTTTTTTTTTTTTTTTTAGTAATTAATTTTCCGAACTCTCTCTCTCTCTCTCTCTCTCTCTCTCCTTTCTTTTGGCCCTTTTATTATTTATTTTATTTTTTGAGCAAACTGACTCGATCTCCAGAGACATACTGCCACCTGTAGGCTGGGGTTATTTAAATACTGCTAATAACTAGGATGTGTGTGTGTGTGTGTGTGTTTGAGAGAGAAAGAGAGAGCGATGACAAGACATCACAACTCCAATGCAGACAGCATTCTTGTTCCCAGAAGTCGAGTGTGTGCATACATTTGTCACTGCTCCTCTTTAGTTTGTCACTCACTTATACCTTGTTCTTCTTTGTTCATTTTTCACTCTAATCTCAGCAGTCGCATTGCTGTTTCGTCCCTCTGTGTTTCTCTCTTCGTTGAAGGAGATGGAGTGAGGTACTGTGCTCCTGCTCTGAAATATTAGGTGGATTAATGAAGAATTTAACAGCTGCAGAGTCATAAATATCACACATCAACAGAGAGGGGAGTCGAAGCTTGGTGTTAATGGGTGTAGCTGTATCTTTATGCTTTAACATAGTCATTCACTCACTTATCGTCTATGCCACTTTATCCTGTATTCAGGGTCACGGGTGGCCTGGAGCCTATCCCAGGGGACTTAGGGCACGAGGCAAGGGTACACCTGGACAGGGTGCCAAACCATCACAGGGCACACATACACACACAGAGACGGGAATCGAGCCTGGCCGGGAATCGAACCCGGACCCCGGAGGTGCAAGGTGGCACTGATAAATCACGGTGGTAACCACTACACCACCGTGCCACCTAACATAGTCAGTGAGAAAATTTATGCTGTTGACGTTTAGCAATAGATAATAAAGTTAAGGATGTAAAGGCTGCAAAAACATGAACATAGTACGTCTTTCCTTTTAGATATTTTTTTCATGTGTATGAGGTAAAAGGTTTTAAACATGGACGTTTCAGTGTTGTTCCATTCAAGTCTTCCACTGTTAATAGACTGGCTGTCAAGAAGCTGTGTTTTAGTTCTAACTTGGATAATCTGCCATGCTTTTATGGCACAAAAGAACATGTAGAGTGTGGAAAGCAATCCGGTCTAATCACGTCCCTTTACAGTGCTTTCTTTTATGCTGCCAGTCATGAGATAACAGCTAATAATAACTAAATAAAGCAGATTGATTATAATTGCCGTATCGTTCTCTGGAGGAAGCAGAAGCGCCGGCATATGTTGGATTCATCCGCCACACACTAGGGGCATTTTGAAAATGTCTTTTTATTTTCTGACAGGGCCTGAGGAGGGGAAAGCAGTGACATGCTGCAGACAGGCGCTTTAAACTCTCCAGATGGTGGGAAATCCCATGAAACTGGCTGCGGAAAGAATCGTGTGCTGCTGTTTGTCTGACGTGAGGCGGCCATTAAGTGACAGAGGAGATCGGAGATCCCAGATCAATAAACGGCTCCGGAATGGATGGGGCTTTCGAGAGCTCCCATGACAACAGTACCTGTTAGTGCTCTAAGTGCTAGAAAGGAGGAGAAGAGGAAACGTGTGGTGGTGTGTGTGTCTGTGTGTGTCTTTGTGGGAGTGGGAGAAGAAAACGTGGGGTTGGATTAAGGGGAGTGTCCTGGTTTTTAGACAGATGGTAGCACTCTAAAGGTTACTGCATAATTATGTATAGGACAGTGTTGCGTTTGTTTTACCTGATTTTCTTGTTCTGTTTTGTTTGTCTGTGTGTGGACAGATACTAATGATGCTACCAATATTAATATGGATATTACTGTTGGTTCCTCATGGCTCGAAAAAATCTAATCTAAATTCCTACAGTACATCCAGGGGTGTAGCACAGAACTCTGGGCTCTATATATAAGCAGTCTCACTGGGCCACCTTTCCTTCTCGATCCATATCTCTTACTTTTTATTCTTCCAGGCTTGCAAGGGGACGTCTGCCATTGGCACACCGAGTATTCAGTCCCACTTTTCTCCCCACTATGACACCCCTGCCTACAGCACTAACATAATGGTACTGTAGGTGTATTAAATTATGGTTATGAATAATACAAGGGTGCTTTGTTTTGCAGTGAAGCCTCAGATTGTTTATTTTAACTAGTCGGACAGACAGTGAATAGATGAAAATTTTGTTCTGAAGATGAGATACAGTGAGAATAATTGTACATTTCTCTTTTTAACTGTCTTTAAACATTGCGTTAAAACATCAACTTGACAGCTGAGACTGAAACAAGACAAGTGAACACTGGGAAAAGACAAAGTGATTTTTAAAATCTTCCATGTTGTAATTTGGGTGATTCTGTGCCCAGACTCTTGTTATTGGTTGGCAAGAATAGAATCTGATGAGGTATTCTGTTGTTGTAGTCCATCCACGTAATGTTTCAATGTTTTAGCATTCTGAGATGTTCTTCTGCTCACCACGATTGAATTATTTGAGTTTCTATATCCCTCCTGGGGGGCTGAACCAATCTGGTCATTCTCATCTGACCTCTCATATCAACAAGATGTTTCTACTATTAGGCCTTTTTCTTATTCAGTGTTTTTATTTATTTATTCATTTATTTATTTATTCATTTAATTTTACCATTCTAAGTAAACCCTAGAGACAATCCACTGTGTGAAAATCTCACAAGATATTTCAAGAGTGGCAGTGTGGCTCAAACCGTTAAGGCTCAAAAGTTGGCACTGTTGAGCCCTTGAGAGAAGCCCTAAATCCCATCTGCACCAGGGGAGCTGTATCCTGGCTAACTTTGCGCTCTGACCCCAGATTCCTTACTGGAATAAATGAAAAGGTAATTTCACTGTGATGTAAGGTACATGTAACAAATACTCACTCACTCTCTCACTTATCGTCCATACTGCTTTATCCTGTATTCAGGGTTGCGGGGGGCCTGGAGCCTATCCCAGGAGGCTTAGGGCACGAGGTGGGGTACACCCTGGACAGGGTGCCAATCCATCGCAGGGCATGTAACAAATAATTTAATCTTAATATTAAGTTTGTGAAATACTTTAACTAGTTCATCTGGCAGAAACGACTATACAGTCACCGAGATCACATTTTCCCCATTCTGGTGTTTTATTTGAACATTTTATTTTCATTGGACTGCATGCTGATAAGGCGGCACAGTGGCGTAGTGGTTAGCACTGTCGTCTGTGCCTGTGTGTGCATGGAGTTTGCAAGTTCTCCACATGCTTGGTGGGTTTCCTATGGCACTCTGGTTTCTTCCCACAGTCCAAAGACATGCAGATTAGGCTAATTTTGCCATAGTGTGTGTATCGAGGGTGTACCCTGCCTCATGCCCTAACTGTATAAATTAACAGATGTCTTCTTAATTTAACTGCACAATCAGTGTACTGTATATTACTGTATTAGAGCCTAAAGCACAAGTGGCATGTGACAAATTGAGGTCTGATAGATTTATAGAAACTCTAAGAAAAAGCAGTTATTTTTTAGCTTGGTACCAAAGGGGGAAAAAATGAAGAAGTGATTCACGTCAACCACATCAAACAATCAATAGACTATCATAACAGATATGATCAGGGATGAGTGGTCATGACTGATGGCATGCCTTTAACTCATGTCTGCAAAATGACTTTCCCTAGGGCAAAATCCAGAGCATGTAAAACAAACAAATAGGTAGCCCATTTCCTAAACTGCTCATTCAGCTCTCTGTATGGTAAATCTGACAGTAATTAAGCAAAAAATAATTTGCTCTAAGCTGCTCGGCAGTTTAAAACTCTTACCAAGCAAGTCAACCCCGAACACACTATTGACTGTGCATGAAAAGCCATTATTGAAAATCATTGCTAGCTTAATTCATTTGGAGAGAAAACAATATATATATATATATATATAAAGAAAAGAGCCAGAGAGAAAGTGGACAAGGACAGACTCCAGATTTATTCAGACAAACATTTTTTTTTCCATGTAACTGTTTTACAGATGAAATTTTTCAGAAAAATTTAATCCAAAATAAGTAAGTAAATAAATAAATACATAAATAAATAAATCTGAAGAACAAACAGAAAGGGATTCAGCCCAGAACATCAACATTCCAGCAGGACTCAGGATCAGGGAGAGGAAAGGAGAGAAAAGAAGACAGGCATTTAACTGAGAACACTAGTACACAATCTGAAAGGGAGAGAGAAAGAGAGAGGAAGATGAAGAAAGGAGAGATAAGAGAGGAGAGGAAAGGGTCTACATTACAGTTAAGACTACAGGGAACTTATACACCCAATATCTGCAATGCAAATGGACAAAGCCACACTACTGTATTATATTACATCATCATTTTAGTACTCTTTTATTATTATTATTTGTAGTATTTTAAATCTGTTGTCTTTATCATCATTTTTACAAAGTAAAAAATATAGAGAATTAACAAAGAAGAATCTTGCAAATATGGCCAAATATTACTGTAATTGGTGCATTAGTGGTAACTGCAGTAGCATCAGCAGTACGGTAATGTGTGTGTGTGTGTGTGTGTGTGTGTGTGTGTGTGTACAGTATGCGCGTGATTTACTGAATTAACAAAGCAGGTCTTTGTTGATGTAGCAAACCAAATTATGGTAGGATGAAGCAGGACGGTGGTTAGTAATAACCTAACAGAGGAAATATCACTGCTGTCTTACAGACGATGAAGATGCCGGCAGTACGGTTATTAAGGGACAATGCCATAATTTAACTTTTAACTAATTCCACCTTAGTATTGCGTACAGACTTCTTTCTAAGTATAAGCTAACTATTATCTAACTATTAGGTTCATTTGATCTTTGGCAATTTATCGCAAACATTCCTAGTTTTTCCACATAGTTGACATTTTTATTCTACAGTACTTAGTTTAAAATTTTATTTGTATAGTGGATAACAGAACTATAGAACATTACTGTGCAATGAAATGCTTTCTTCTTATATCGCAGCTTTTGAAGTCAGAACGCAGGGTCAGAGCCTCAACCTGCTGGGCCCAGTTAACTAAATACTTTCAAATCAAGTGATTAGTCAAGCAGGGTACTAAGTGTAAGATTATTACACTGATCATTCGTAACATTAAAAACATTACCATTATATGCACCTATGATTTGGGTTACCTTTGTGCCATCAGGTCAGCTCTGGTCATCTCTGGCCAATGGCTCAATGAGGCCTTTGGGGTGTGCTATGGTGTCTGGCACCAGGACTGTGGGAGCAGATCCTTTGGGTGCTGTGGGTTGTGAGGTGGGGCCTCCATGGATCGGACATCCAATGGCGGTTGGGATCTAGGGAGTTTGGGCTCTTTGCCTGCTGGGCCTGTGCCATGCAGACTGTGGTGCTCTGGGTGTTTTCGTGCCTTTCTATTGTGGACAGGATTTACTTTTTGGGTTGCATTGGCATTTCTGTGGGATTGGATCAGGTGAGCTGACCTTTAACCCAAAGGCACTGCATGTCCATGATCCTGTCACCAGTTTACCAGTATATACACTACCAGTCGAAAGTTTGCCTCACCTCCACAACTCCATAGTCGTTCATGATTTCTATTTCTTTTTACAATGTAAAACAATGCTGAAATATGCAAAAATCTCCTTCGAACAGTTGATATTAAGATGCGTCTACTACTCATGCTGTGTAAAACCTTTATAACGGCTCTAATCTGAGGTGCTGTTTGTTAATTGGTGATTTTTGAAGCTGGTAACTCTAAATGAGCTTCTCCTCTGCAGCAGAGTCATTTTGGTCATGCTTTCATGGGATGGTCTTCATGAGAGCCATATATGCAATGCCATGTGTTATTTCATAGTTTTGAAAAAGTCCATCATTAAACTTTTGACTGGTACTGTAATTGATATCCAGTGTTAATTTGTTAATGTTATGCGGTGTTAATGCTATTTCTAATCTGTGTATTGTTGGTTTCATTCAATTGATATCAATTCAATTATAAACATGATTCACTAGATGTCAGAACCTGGTCATTCAGGAGATTCAGGTCATCAGCTGACTTCATTTTACTGCCACACAACATTGCTGAGCCTAGACCTGACCAAGTAAAGCAAACCCCAGATCATAACACTGCCTCCAGAGGCTTGTACAGTGGCCACTATGCATGATGGGTGCATTCCTTAATGTGCTTCCATTCTTACCCTGATCGCTTTAAAACATGGTAAATCTAAAATCATCATTATATATTCCCAACGAGATCATCATCATCGTCATCATCATCGCTGGTCCTCCCTCTGTCTCTCACACATCCTGATAAATAACCCAGTAAGTGTGGCTCTGAGAGACAAAGACAAATCCAAAAAAAAACTGAATGCCGTGATGTTATCACTTCTGCTATGAGAAATGAAATGCGCTATAATCCGTCTCCTCAGTGATCAGACTCCACAGAGGGACACATCATTATGATTAAGCCCGTGTGACAACTTTAATCTGATTTATTAAACCCGGCACTCAGGTCAGACTCTTGAAGCCTTAAAACATCCCCTTAAAACTGACAGAACTACTTAATCACCAACTATCTCACCTTGTTTCATACTGGACACATGGATCCACCCTGAGTGCAACTTATCTCTGTACTATGTTCCTATTCCTAATAGTTTCTATTACAATCTGTGCGTTTTTGTTCCTGTTATTGTTGTTTTGTTTTTTTTACACATCACGCTGACAGCTGAGCATGGTGGGGGGGAAAATGCATTTACAGCAACAATTTTTCTTAAGAGACTGTTAAAATAAAATGTTGCCTGCTTAGAAAGAAAGTGGGCAAAAAGTGCCATGGACAGGTTAACAAAAGCACCCAGCTTGACATGAAGAGTTTTGGTCCTCATCCATTACTGCTATTTTAAAATGAGAGAGAGCGTTAAGTGGAAATTGCGTGTAGGGGAGATGGTGCGTCACACACCAGCGTGCACAGGAAGTAAAAAAGAAAAATATGAGAGCAAAAATGATTGAAAAAAAAGATACGTTGCATAATTGAAACAATTCAACACGTCAAAATTGAAGTGATGAACATTTTGGATGCTAATTGGTTTGTGCATCCACACACACATACAGAGACACAGACACACACTTTTCTGCTCTTCCTCTGGACAGTGTAGCATGGTAAGGTATGGTTACTAACCCATATTCAGGATGATCTCCATTCAGGTTGAGTACTTGTGTCTATTTATTTTTAAATTATTTGAGTAAGGTTGCTAGTGCATCCAACACTAATGACTCTACAGAGCTTAATGGTCCGGTTTCACTCTGCATTTGGATTATGTGACGAAACATAAAACATCCCAGTAGCATTTACATTTGTTTTAAACAATTATGGATGACCTAAGAAACAATGCAGTAATGAAGGAAACAGTCAAAAGTTTACACCGTATCTAGTTCCCAGTTTGGTGTACTGATGCCTTGGCAATAAGGGTGACCAAATTAAGCACTGCTACCTGTTGGATCATGGATTAGTTAGAGTACCTTGACATCCCCATACCACATTGTCCAGTGGAATAGAAAGTTTTGTTCACAGAGACTTTGTGGTAGCCCTGTGTTGACCGTCCAGCAACAGAACGAAGCAGAGCATCAGCAAACAACAGCAGTATCACAAAATAAAATGCTCATTGGCTATTTATTAGCCACCAGCTGGGAAAAAAAAGATCGCCTTCTTCTCATCTCCACAGTAGGGAACATGCATAGGCCAGTCGAGAGTCTCACTAGAGCCTCCTAAAACACACCAGAACTTTTACTCATTCTCTCAGACTTATTTGATCATACCGCACCACCTGAAGGACCTTCTAGAGCTTTTAGGAGTCTTCTAAAAGGCTTGAGTGAGAGACTCTGTGATGGAGGGAGACATAGCGCCTCATCTGTCTGAAGAGAAAAAGAAATATTTACAGCCACAGCTCTCAAATGGCTTCAGGAGCTATATGGATGGTAAAAAAAAAAGAATAAGAAAAACAATATAAAGAAATGTTGGTGCGAATTTCTGAAATAAGAGTAGGAGTATATGGTTGCCATTTCCAGAGTGAAACAAAATGTGTTAATGCTGCTATGAGAGTTTTTACTGATTTATATTGTTTAGATTAGCCAGAAAGTAAAATACAGAAGAAAAAAAGAAGACATGTGATGCAGGTTATAGTTATTGATGTGTGTTTGAGATTCTGATCCAGATCGTGGGGTTGGAATGGCTTCAGAACTGTGCATTACAACCGGGGTCCCTGGTTGGCCAACGGAAGATGGGGGTGGAGCTACCAGATGTAGCCAGTCTCGTCTTCTTTGTCGTCCTCTTCGTCTTCATCGTCCTCGATGGCCCCGCGGGGGCGGAGTCTTCCCCGCTTCTCCTTCTGTCTGCGCCGCCTGTTCTGTGGAGGCTCCTCCTCCTCCTGGTCATCGAGAAGAATGACGGCTCCTCCGCTGCCAAAATCCCCTGAGGTCTCCTGATCCTCCTCTACACACACATACACATACACATACAGAAAAATAAATAAATACACACACACAAAGATGAGGAAATAGGTTAGATAGATATGAGATATGACAGTGGAAGATGAATGGATAGCCAGTAGAGCAGGAAGAAAGCATGCCATTATTTATCTATTATACTCTTTTACTGTGATGGGACAGGAAAACAGCACCATCCTGAATTATGGGCCCTCTGATGTCTCATAAAGCAAGCAGAGTGAAATTACACACACACACACACACACACACACACATGTCTGATATCCTTCATTAAATAATGATCTTAGATGTCTCAAAAGGCAGCTCTGACAACAAACACACTATGATGGGCTGCTATGTGTACTACCTTATGTACCCCCACTGAAACGATAATCCTGTCCTCACTCAGGTAATTATGGGATTGAGCAGGAACCTACCACAGATCGGGTTGCCTTGTTTCCTAGAGCCTGCAATCTCATTGCCATATTTATCAACGCACCAACACTGGCCGGTGCTGCTGTGACACTGCGTGGCCTTAAAGTAGCCGTCCTCTGTACAGCGTGGGACATACGCTCCTAGAGGTCGGGAGAAGTAGAGGAGAGAAGAGAAAGGAAAGTTATGGTACTTTCGATATACATGTGATGGGTCTGTGAATACATGTCACTGTCAAACGGAAAGAATGGTGTAAACACCAAAAATGGATTTTCTGCCTATGACATGTGCTGACCTGGCCTTCTACAAAGTCTTGTCAAGTTGGAAGCACACAATTTTACAGGAAGATATTGTGTGCTGGAGCATTATCATTTCCCTTCATTGGAACTAACAGGCCCAAACATGTTCCAGCATGACAATGCCCCTGTCCACACAGTAAGATCTACAGACATATTTTGCCAAGGTTCAAGTGTAAGAACTCAATTGTACTGTACAAAATACCCTGACCTCATACCCCTTGAACACCTTCGGGATGAACTAATCCCCAGTAATGCTCTTGTAGCTGATTGAGAACAGCTACACTCCATAATGTTAAATGTAAAATCTTACCAGAAGGTTTGGATTGAAGGTTATTATAAGAGCAAAGGAAGAATAAATTAAACGTTAATGTTCTGGTTATATAGTTTAATTAGACACCTCGGTTTTCTGAATCCATAAATAAATTCATTCTGTCTAAGAGCGGAAATATACTTGCTGTTACAGCATGTCTTTAAGTACTGTGGACAGCCGCCAACGCTGTAAGCAGTTTTTATTTTCATAGATTTGCCTAAAATAGAGGATTCCAGTAGGGGGCGCACAAGAAAATTCAATTAGACAGTTTTGTATACAAACAAGGCGGCACGGTGGTAGAGTGATTAGCACTGTCCCCTTTCACCTCCAGAGTCCTGGTTCGATTCCTGTCTGTGTGCATGCAGTTTGCATGTTCTCCCCGTGCTTGGTGGGTTTCCTCCGGGTACTCCGGTTTTCTCCCACAGTCTAAAGACCTGCAGATTAGGCTAATTGGCACTCCCAAATTGCCCATAGTGTGAGTGTATGTATGTGTTTGTGCCCTGCGATAGATTGGCACCCTGTCTAGGGTGTACCCTGCCTTGTGCCCTAAGCCTCCTGGGATAGGCTACAGGCCCCACCCCACCCCGATCCTGAATACAGGATAAAGTGGGATAGACAGTGAGTGAGTGATGCTATAATCCAGGAGCTTAGTTTCCATGTCAGCATTTAAGGTGTGGTATTTAACTCTTACCTGTTCTGACATGCATATCTGTCACTGTGCAGTGGTAAAGATACATCATACAAGTGTGGTTAATTGCGGACCTGGTCGCACAACTTTTTCTTCAAACATTCTGTCATATTTGATGGCATAAGTGGCTGGCTACACTCCCCCTGCTGTTTACATGCATATTGCATCTTTCAGGCCCATAGGGGCACTTTCATTTCTAAAGATGTGCACAAGCTCCCCCTTCCCTACCCCCAATGGCCAACTTTCACATTAGTAATTTGGGTCAGTACCTGAATACACCTGCTCATCTACACTCTCTGATACATCAGATGGCAGCATGCACCTACTGTAGCTGGATCGCAACCAGCCAATAAACACAAAGATGAACCAGAGTACAAGGAATTCAACCTTGACACTGTACATACACTAATGGCAGCATGGGTACTACAGTTTCCTCCCACAGTCCAAATACATACATATTAGGCTAATTGGCGTTCCCAAATTGCCCGTAGTGTGTGAATGTTGACCGGAGGTCCTACCACGGTTGTAAAATTGGGAATAAATACAATGGTCACCATTGACCTCCACAGTCCCTAGTTGAACTACACAGGTTCCTAGATGGAAGGACTATACATAATATCATTTATATTTTGGGAACAATGTTCAGAACGCCCTGCTCACCTGTTTTAATATTTTATCAGTTATTACTGCACGGCGATAATGACATCATATTCTAAACAGCGTTCCACTTCTGTGTTTAAGTACGGTTAGATTTCATATTTAATTCAAACCATGTCCAAGTACACCGTACCATATCCAAAACCACCTGTTCAAGTGGATCCATGCCTGGGCACATTACAGATTGTTCACACTACTCCGTACCAGACTTTGGAGTCAAGTGTACTTGGAATCACGTTGAGTCTCTAGTGTAAAATCTTTCCAGTGTGTAATCAGATACTGCCCTTCAAAATATCTATAACACAGGAGGAACAAGTGTCATCTGTTCAAAGCTTATCCCTTAAAAAAAAAAAAGTAGCATTTTTCTCCTCCATCTCTCTTGACCTTTAAGAAAGGACTAGTAGATGACAACCTCCTATAAATGGCAGTCCAGGTTGATAAAGGTTGATAAATGAGGGAAATCTGTTGAGCCTACAATATAATTGTGTTTAATGTAGACTATGTTTCGCAACACTCAACAAATTTGCCCCTTTTATCGACCTGGACACTGCCATTTCTAGAAGGCCGTCGGCCATTTATCCTTCCTTTCTCTAGACGTGATATTAGAAAAAAAACGGCAGACAGCTGAGCATTTCTCTCATCCAATTTGGCAGACATACAGTATAGGTGTATGTAATTCTGTTATTAAACATGTTAGCTCTGACATCATTCTGATATCTTTTGGATATTTAATGCATGACTTGCACTGCCGTATCTGATGACCTTTGTGTAAATGAATGAATGGATAAATGTTTTTGGTTTATTTGTCATAATTTCCCATTGTACTGAGAACGGGAAATGGAAATTGAGAAAAAGCTGACAACGCAGGATTCGGAAGGTTGTTTTATGTGAAACAATTAGTGTTGGCTTTTAAAAATAAACCTTCCCCCCCTTATTTCAGCTTTTTAAATGGTCATGGGTTGAACAAATAATACAAAGATTGAAGCACAACTGTTAAATGCAATTTTCTCAATAAAAAAAAATGGTAAATTAAAAGCATTGACTATATACACAGTACTAGAAAACTTCACTTTACATATACAAAGACCATTAAATATGTTTTATTGATTTACCCATTAAACAATTAAAAAACACACCAATGTGACATAAATTCAATCTACCATTTCAACATATTATACCTGACCTTAAAGCATCATCATTTATTTATACCAGCTGCTGCTGCTTTATCGACAGAGCCCATAAAGACATGTTTGCTCTGCATTGTGCACGAACCCGAGCGGGACTCCTGCAGCAGATTCTGCGCCTTAGGCGGCAGATATCACTAACGCTGATTGGGTTTCACTGTCTAAACTGTGACTCCCACACACTCACCCATATTAATGCACGCTCAGGCGGTTGTTTTTCAGCCTTTGTTATGGCATGAGTTATGAAGCAGTTATGACTGTGCGGGATTATTGATGCCCGTTGGGCTGAACGGGACCAGGGGCAGGAGCGCTGGGTAAGGGTGTCAGCTAGAGTGCATGTTATTGATCGCAGAGGAAAATATCAAGTGTGGACGCACATAAATCACACCGAAAGCCATTACGATTCAAATCAATTATAGCCCAGCTTCTGCAAGGCTTCTGCAGCAAGGCACGCATGAACACACACTAGTGCACACCCAGACACACACACACACACACACACACAAGCGGCCACAGTTGGTTGCTTTTTAGGGTGATGGAAATTAAAACCTGTTCATTATTTTGGATGAAATAAATCTGAGGCTTAATGACTGACCCACCTATGAGAGACTTCCGTCGGCTTTGAGTGTGAATCCTATTTATTTCATTCTGACAGGGCAGACCTGGGGAAATGAAACACACCCACACACACACACACACACACACACACACATACACAGAGATGACCATACTGCAAGTGCTACTTCATATAAGCAGATCCATGCCAATACATTTAGTTGGTGTTATAAATGTAACCCACTTGAAGTAAAATTATCACATGCTTTTTTCTATTTTTATCTCCCTCTCTCTCTCTCTTTCGCACTCTCTCTGTCGCTCACCATCTGGTTTCTGGAAGCAGTAGCACCACTCATTGTTGGAAAGCTTCCCATCCTTAAAGGAGTCACAGGAGTTGAAGAGTGGGCGCATACACAGCTCGTACTTGTCCAGATAAATGGCGCTGAGCTCTGACTGGTCGAGCAAGAGATCATAGTTCATGTCCAACTTGTTGAACATCCAACCAAGCGAGTCCTTACAGATTGGGAGGATGCTGGTGTCAAAACCTACAGAGGGCAGAAGTTGTTTTTTTTTCACTGCTCTAATCATAAGGACTATCCATAGGACGTTTATTCACAATATACACAAACCAGGGTGGGTGAAAAGTAACTAGGCATTAAAAAATTGAAATGAAGTCCATATTTATAATACAAATGAATGGAAACAATTTGTACATGTCCTTTATTACATAGAAAAATGAAAGCAAATCTTTAAATTTGGGCCAGGGATGGAATGCACAGACTTGTGAAGGAAGTGGTTTGGGTTATTGATGAGAACCTCCGGAATCCTTGCACGCAAGTCCAGAATGTCTTTCAGCATTTTCCAGGATGTTGGCTTGGATGAAACAAACCTCATGAATGGTTTCCAAAAAGACCATTAATATTTTTTTTCCTGTAGGGCTAGGCAAAGGGAGAAGTGTACAGGACAGCACACTGGAGGACTTGGAGCCAGTACATGTACATGTACAATTTGTTTAAAAAAAAATTGTATTAGAAATATGGACTTTATTACCAATTTTTAATGCCTACTTACTTTTTACCCACCCTGTATAATAAACAGCCTTTCAATACTGTCATCTATACCTGGAATGATTAATAATCTTAATCTCTTAAACATACAGTAAAACATAACATAAACCATATCAAGTCATGTACTTACGTCCTTGTCCGTTGTCATTGGCAGAAGTCTTCAGATCTCGGTTGGCGTCCATGTGCAACACGCCAAACCAGTCCTTCAGTCTAGAGGCCAAGCTCCTCAGATCGGCATCACTGCAACCTGGAAACAAAAAGGCACATATGCATCTTGTCAAGCCAAAAAAAAATCTCATTATTTTATTATCTCCAACAGGGGCACAAGATAAATTGGTGCCCCCATCTCAAGCTGGTCAGATGCCAAAGTAATGAGGCAAGACAAGAGTCCTGGCTCACAGACCTTCCTTTATTTGAAAATAATCTGCAGATGAAAAGCCAGCGGTGTGGTTGCCTACTGCTGGATGCCTGAAGATGAAAAGAATCCAGTAAGCAACCTTGGAGGAATACCTGCAGCAATCAAACATGCCATGTACTGATGGAGCACAATAAAGCCCAACATCATAAAGCGAGTCTCCGCCAATGCGCCTTCCATTACATTTCACCTGTCTGAGCTTCACTTTCATCAGCCGGCGTGCACCATACCGTTCAGAAGCGCAGACTTTTATTGGCTATTTGGGACAAGTTCATCTCAGGCAGTTATCAGTCAGAGATATAAAACAAAAAAGGAATATGAGCAATAATACTATAGTCTGAACTGCAGTATAGAGGATGGAGTTGGACCCTGTGCAATAAAGAAATAGTGTGTGAGAATATATAAGGTGCCTCAAAGTATCACGCAATACAATACACCAGAATGTAGCAGCTCTTGGGAAAGTAAGGAAAAAGAATAATAAATAAAAAAAACAGCTTTGCCTGGGTTGAGTTTGTGTTTTACTGACAAACTGACAAATGAAACTCACATTTTTGTTAGTTCTAGACTCATTCACAGCAAGTTATAACGATCATTCAAAACATACTTGTTAAAGTCTTTCCGTGCATATTTGCTCTAATCTCTATTGGGATACCAGTGGTTTTCTGTCTGCCTGTTTCTAAGCATGTATTAAAGAGAAAGAAAGGGTTTAAAAAAAAGCTGGTGTAGTAAAAGACGATGATAGTGAATTCTTTTTTTTTTTCTTATCCTGTACAGGGGCCTGGAGACTATCCCAGGAGACTTTGGGCATGAGGCAGGGTACACAGAGTCTATTGCAGAGGGAGAAGTGGCAGTGAATTGACCGCATACTTCATTTGAGGGTACTGGTAGCAAGTGTCAGGAAGTCTATATA
>JAOVVA010000010.1:5386980-5400107 GCA_028565275.1 Leiocassis micropogon
CTAAAATGCTAAATTGTTAAGATTTGACATGGTTACGGACACTACAGATTTTTTTTGCTTTTTAAGCTTTTACCAAAAAAAAAAAAAAAAGCAAAAATTTTTACATCATCTGCTTCTAGAAGCTTACAATTTTAGTATCAATTCTCATAAAAAAATATGAACAATTTGCATTTAAATTAATATTATTGATGCAAGACAGTATAACGCTGAAAAAACGCCATTTTGGGGGGCACATATAAAATCATCGCTTTAAAATCGCTTAAGTTAGCAACTTGAAATTTTTAGGGAAGCAGAATTGGTCACTTCCATGTTGCAGAAACTTTGGAATTAGCTTCTTTGGCACTCACATTTTCTGTATTATATATAGTAGTAGCTTAAAATATGTAGTATAGCTTAAAAAATAACAATAATAAATCCGTTCCAATACTGTGTTTTGGCTGTTAGTTACACCTCGGGGTTGTAAGCAGGACTCGTTTTAAGAGCTAAAAATTCTTAAAATTTCCCAAAGAACCCCAAACATGAAAAAGCAAACAGAATGTGTAGCATGTGTAGCAGAAGCTTTCCATGACTCAACTTCTAGACTTCTTAACAAACAAACAACAACAAATCTGTTAGATTGAATAAACTTCTGTTATATTAAGAAATGTTGCTTTCATTCAGTACCTTGTTATTAAATATCTACTGTACAGTACGGTACAATCGCCATGGAGTTACATGAAGAGCAAGAGATACAGTACAGTACCTTTTTTTTGTTGTAATATTTAAAATACGGAGGAGACCTGGTGAAAAGGTGATGCCCTAGCACATGGTCCTTCAGACTAGGATAAAATAGTGCTGCCTCCTCCAAGCAAGGAAGTAATTGAAAATAGTGATATTGAAAAATCCATTCCACAAATTGATGGAATTTATAAAAAAAAAAAAAAAAAAAAACGCCTTAAACTTCCAACTGCCATAAAAATAAAATTTTGTGTTGAGAGAAAACTGGAGTCCCTTATAACCTTATACCAGAGGTGCAAAAATTTATGCCACCAGACTGGCAAGAAGCTGTGATTAAATTATTCACTAAAGTTCTCACTGCAGGCTGCTCTCCTGAACTTGGGAACATAGGGTCGATATCACCAATTCACTCGAGTGGAGAGAAACTGGTCCCCAGCAGCTAGTAAAGTGTGTGTGTGCGCATGTGTGTATGTGTGTGTGTGTGAGAGAATGTGTGTGGGTGATTCCCTGGAGTTTTATCAATACCTGAATGTGCCTTTTCTAATTAAACACAGTGTCTTACAGAGAAATTCAATTAGTTTTCCTTCAAACCATACAGCCGTTAAATCATATTGATTGCATTTACACACCTTAATGAACAAATATATTCACTAAGCTAAATAAACAGAAGGGAAAAAATGTGCTTTAATGATTTATAAACCATTTCAATCTATTTTGGCATGGAGAGCTCTATTACAACATAAAAAAGAGAAAAACAAATAGCAAGCTAGATCCACTACTGAGCAGTAGTAAGTAAGCACGTGCTAGTTTTTAACCTGTTCTATCTAACTGACATTGTTCACTCAACAAAATATATAAAAATGAAGCTAGACTAATACAGTCAGATTCATAAATATATGGTCTGTAACGGGCTGAAGTCAGTCATATGAGGTGAATCTAACTGAGCGAGCATTTCACTTGCTGAAGGCAAAAAGCCCCAAGAACAAGAAGGAACTGAGGACAGCTGCAGTAAAGACCTGGCAGAGCATCACCAGGGAGGAAATCTGGCATCTGGTGATGACTGCCAAGAACACATATTAAAATTTCAGGCCATTGCGGCCATAATATTTATGAAAGGAACTTACTAGATTAATTTTTATACACTGTCTCTATATAAGAGTCAAATGATTGGCCTCCACTGGCACAAGCTAAGGAGATTTGAAATGCCTGGAATTGGGTTAAGAACTGTCCAACACATTATTAAAGACTGGAAGGATAGCGCTGAACTGTCAACTTCATGGAAGAAATGAGGTGAAAAAAAAATAAATCATGAATAATGGCAAGTTAAACACTTGGTGAAATTGCATTATAAGAAAATGGACAGTAAAGATCATAGCTGTGTTCAAGAGTGAAAGAGCATTTTCACACAGATAAT
The DNA here is from genome assembly GCA_028565275.1 of Leiocassis micropogon. Taxonomy (NCBI): domain Eukaryota; kingdom Metazoa; phylum Chordata; class Actinopteri; order Siluriformes; family Bagridae; genus Leiocassis; species Leiocassis micropogon. The sequence goes on from JAOVVA010000010.1 coordinate 5,389,112, forward strand.
GTGATGAGAACTAATACTATTAGGAATAAACAGCTGTGTGTCCATAGGAAGAACACTTGTTAGTGATAGTCTCAGAGAATAAGGCTTTGGGTTGGTTGGAAGCGTAAATATCGGACTTGTTCCTCCAATTACTTTTGGTCTCTCTAAAAGCGGATTGGGGTGAAGGGGTAGGAGGGTGAATGGGGAAAACTAAAGTTAATGTGTTGCTGTAAATGTTATGATTTGTACACTGTTTATTTAAGTTAGATTTATTTCATTTAGCTTATTTGTATAAATTTGACTGAGGTGGCACTGTGGCTTAGTGGCAACCCATGTGTGCATGAGTTTCCTCCCTTGGTCCAAAGACAGGAAAATTAACTGGCATTCCCAAATTGCCTGTAGTGTATGAATGATCATGATCATGTGAGAGTGGGTGCTCTGTGATGAATTGGCACCCTGTCCAGACTGTACATTGGCTCATGCCCTAAGTCTCCTGAGATAGGCTCCAGACCCCTGATGACTCTGTATACAGGATAAAGTGATGTAGAAGATTGCAGGGATTGTAGAACCCTGCAGTTGCAGGGTTAAATTGGGTAAATATTAAGATAATGTAGCAATAACTGTAGTTTGACAGCAGTTAACTTGTTTGTCCAGCACATCCCTTGGGTGCTCGATAGGACTTGGCTCTGGGGAATTTGAGGACCAGTTCGGCTGGCTGGAACTTTTTTTTCTGCCGGTCTCTGTGCATGATGGACTTATATGGATTGAGTGTTCTGATACCTTTCTATCGTAGCCAGTATTGATTTTTTTCAGCGTTTAGTGCTGTATCAGGATTTCTGCACAAATCCTCTGTAGGATCAGCCCGTATGGGGTGGCCTTTGGTCTCCATGGGCATGGGTGAACCTATGGTGCACCAGTTTGCCTTTGTATATACAGTAGTTGATAATCAATGTCGTTCAGGTGACCTGTCAGTTGTGATGTCATGGCTGATTAGTGTAGGCCAAAGAAATGAGTTTAGTAGTGTTATAAATACCATAGAAGTATGGAAGTATACTTTATATTCGGAAAGTAAATTGCCATCTGCTAGACATACACACACACAGCAAACACACACACAGCAAACATAAAAAATCTCTCTTCTCTCTTTAGTTTCTTATTCTGCATCCTATCCTGCTTATTTATCTTCTATAATCCTTTCGTGCATCCTCCCTTTTCTTTTTTTTAAGCTGAATCACAAGCTCAGGGGAAATATCTCATTCCTTTCTAAGCCAATACTGTATATACAATACATATCAAAACCATAATGCTGCAAAGAAAACAATAGGAATGTTAAACCCTCCTTCAGGAGTGTGGTGAATATTTCTCATTTTATTCTGAGTGCTGTTTATGATCCACAACTAAACAATGTGCTGGAAAAAAAAAAACATTCCAAAGGACCAAAAAAGGGAAAAAAAAGTTACACGATAATACCATTCCTCCAGCTGTAATTTAGATTTTCTAGTATACTTTATTATTCTGAATTCTTTTTAAAGAGACATTAAAATTAGCTTTGTGCTCAGTGATAAAAATGTCACCAGTGTCACTTTATTATGTGACTTCCTCTTCTACAGTAGCTATTAAGTTTTTATAGGCCATAAGTTATAATCACAGATTTTGGCACTACTATTAATTATAGAGAAATGTGTAGGTGAAACTCGTCATAATGTCAATGAGGCAAGATTCTAGTGTGTAAAAATCAGCATTTTTTTTTTATTATGGGCAATCTCACAATCATCAGTATGGTGCATAGAGTGGGGGCAAAACACAAGTGGGCAGCAAACAAATTGGAGGAATTCATAACAACCCGGACACATGGGCAACCTGTTGATTACCTGATTACACACAAGATTACACAGCTGTGTTAAACAGATAAAATAGTAACCTAGCAACTGATCAGCTTCTGTCTGCTGATAATTGTCACCCTCGGGTCTGTGTCCTCCAAGTACTCCGGTTTCCTCCCACAGTCTAAAGACATGCAGATTAATTGCCCGTAGTACATGAGTGTGTGTAACGGGGCATACAGTAGCTCCAGCCGTACATAGCCATGTGCATAGCCATGCTGCAGGAAAACTTTCCAGGACGAATCATTTCCCGTGGTACTAACTTCCCGTGCCTGTCCCACTCCCCCGTCCCACTCTTAGACCACCTGATGCCTACTAATGGGGAATGTTAAAGGAGAATGTGTTCAACTGTGGAGATCCGCCAAGAACTGGGCCTGCATTGCGCCTTTGTTCTGGGATTTATTTGAGAATCTGTGTGAACGATATGAACACTGTCTACAGCAAGGAGGTGCACACTTCAAACACTAACATTACACAAACCATGGTAAATCAACATGCTAATGTGTGTATGTTAGTTTCTTTCAAGAGAAATAAATTCACAGATGACCCAAAGGTAATATTTTATTTAATATCCTTTCATTTCAGTACTGTATATTTGGGCATTCAGTACCTCACCTTGTGCACAAAAATGTGATTCCTCCTAGAGTTGGTGGAAATTGCCAGCTATAGACACAGTGCTTCTGTTGCAAATGAGACGATGCTATAGAATAAATATGCTGTGCTTTATGCTACATGGTGTGCTGGTATTATTAACTAATTCTGACATTTCAAGCTTTCTAATTAAGAGCTAACTAACTGTTCTAGGGTTAAATCCCAAATAGTGTAAAATAAAATAGCTGGTGCACTATGTAGGGTGTAGATTCACTCATTCCACATACCAAGTAGTGCCCTTGATCAGGGGTTAAGGAGGGACTTGGAAATCAGCCTTGTGTTAGAAGCTACCCTTACGAAAAAAAAGAAATTGCAATATATTGTAAAATATGATGCAATATATTAAATAATACATTTTCATATATAGGAAAATAGTGCTTATATTTATTAATATACTGCAATATACCGTATGAATGGACATGTATGGATATATATATATATATATATATATATATATATATATAGAGAGAGAGAGAGAGAGAGAGCAATGAAGACAAAAACCATTATATTTATACTTAGAATTATTCCATTGAAACATTATTGAAACTTTATGCATGTTTAAGAATTATAAACACACTTTTACTTTGCTGGTGTGCTCTGATTAATGCCTATAAAGTCCATTTTGTTTAAACTACATTAACATATACAAGCATATTTTTTAAAAAAGATACTGTATATTCAATAAAATTCAATATATTATGAAGTATATTGTTAAATATGAAATTACATACATTAAGAAATACATTTGAATATATTGTAATATACATTATAATATATGAAAAGCGGCAATTCCTTCTGTATTTTTAATATATTGTAATATATTAATATAATATATTATTCTGTATATTGTGAATATATTTTTGAAAATGAATATCTTTTTTTGCAGTTAATTATTAGTTATGATCAGTTAGTGTAGCAACAAGGAATATTAACATTATAAAATTTTCTCAATTTACCAGTAGATCAGAACACTAAATCATATATCGAGAAATATATTTTTTTTACGTAAGGGTAGATAGTGTTGTAGCATGCGCTAGCCATGAAACAAAGCTTTTAGCAGTTTAGAGGCAATTGGAAGCGACTTAGAAGAAGTTACTAAGTGTTGTTAAAGATCGCATAACGGTATTAGATGTGTTTTCTTGCTGAAAGTGCTACAGTGACAGGTACCAAATGTGGGTTTTGACATTGGTCTCTACTGTAATAAGTAACATCCCTTTGGCTGTCCAGAAGCGGGTGTGTCCATGGTGGACAGGCGTTGTGATATCAGGTGCAAAAGGTTAGTGAAGATTAGTGAAACAAACCACGGTTGGAGACAGCATCCAAACCAAAACAAAGGAATGTAAATAATAAATATCAAGAGCAAAAGAGAAGAAATTCGTATCACACATATTCTTATCACATTTCTAAAAATGTCTTGCACTGATTTACAGGGGAAGGTGTTGCAGGAATTTATTTTTTATTTTTTTATTCATACAGTGACACAATGCCCTGATAACCAGCATTACATTTAATGAGATTCCCATCAATCAGACCTGACTGATCTGCAAAGCCTCCAGCCAATGATCAATGCTCATCTTCACCATGCCAGACTCGGCTCGTCATCATCTTTATCATCACTGACAGGAAATGAGACCAATCTGTATATAACACTATCAATGCTGCGCACCTGTGTGCTGCGTCTGCTATCCGTGTGACAAACTGTCTCCCCACGGGAACACTTCACTGTCCATTAGACAAGGTAGACCTCAGGCTTCCTCTGTCTAATTGCTTGCTGAAGTTGATGCAAAACTGTCTAAACACATAAAGGATTTAATATTTTGTAGTTGAACTGAACGATGATCTGAGTCAGGGGTAGTGATTATTTTCATGCATTATCATTGACATGGAAGGGAAAGAGACACAAGCCACAGACATGGTCACAAAGCAATTCCAGAATTGATGCTTTTTTCCGTTCTTATAAGCATGCTGTCTACCAGAATCTCTTCTATGACACATGAAAGTCATTACATACAGTATCAGCTGTGGAGCAGTCGACAAAGAATACACATGAACACATAAACTGCTGAACATTAAGAACAGGATGTCACTACTACTATTTAATGTCACTTGAGGGGTCAGCTGAATGTGCTTCTCTGCTCAGAATCGCTGTTCACATGTCTCCGTGTATTATTTACTCCAGTGTGCTTGTGTGATTGCACAGAGGCCGAATGTGGACGAGAAAATGGTTCTCCACTGGAGACTACCTGCTTAGGTGTGGATGTTGTGTTGAAGAAAAACAGTATCACATATATAATTCATCTACACACTTCAAATATCAGCATTACAGCCGCTAGACCCTGCCCTGTAGCAGTGATGCAATCATTCTACAGCATCAAATCTCATCCAGAGCCATCGCTTCAGGATATTCAACCCTGTCTCTCTCTCTCTCTCCACACACAATTAAACTTCCCTTTTTTTCACTTTATTTCACTATTACCCCCTTTACCCTTTCAAGTACATATAACGTAAAGGACCTTAAAAAAAAAAAAAAAAAAAAAAAGAGCGAGAAAACTGTGCACTACCATTACTCCAACAACTGCATCACTCTCGATTTAACTATATCCCCTCTTATTTTCTTTCTGTTGCACATAAGATTGGGAAATGCCATGCTCTTTTGGAAAAGAAATGATATTGTGTATATCACAGTTACTACAGTAAATGAGTGAGCAATATCACTGTGGATCATAGCGTGCAAAGATGAGGCAACATAGCATTGTATATATTATTGGTATCTCTGTGACCAAGAAATAATGCAGCACGGAGCGGCAGAGCTGGGTTTATCTATACTACAGTGTATATTATTCAGAAGTATGGTTAGATGTGCCGATCTGAAATCCAATCAAATCTGCTCCTCACATTTCCTTTAAGAACCGAGTATACAGTTCTCCACAACATTCTTGTAATGATGCACAAGTATGAACTTCTGTCAAGTGAAAGGCTGTGGAAAAGTATAAACTAGGCACTCTATAAAAAGTAATTAATCAATTCATCAAAGTGGCACGGTGGTGCAGTAGTTAGCACTGTCGCCTTGCACCTTCAGGTTCCAGTTTCAATTCCCGGCCAGGCTTGATTCCAGTCTCTGTGTGCACGGAGTTTGCATGTTCTTCCCATGCTTGGTGAGTTTCCTCCGGGTACTCCAGTTTCCTCCCACAGTCCAAAGATATGCAGATTAGGCTAATTTGCATCCCCAAATTGCCCATAGTGTGTACGTGTGTGCCCTGCGATGGATTGGCACCCTGTCCAGGGTGTACCCTGCCTCATGCCCTAAGCTTCCTGGGATAGGCTGCAGTGCCTTTCATTACAAAGTGATGATGTAAAGAATTGTATCAAGTATGTATACAAAGTTCTCTAAACATGACGTAGAATGTAATGTGCTCTTCTAAAACGTGGCATGGACCTACCATGGTACTGTAGCACAAGCACAAGGAGGTCGTTGTGAGAGCTCCATTGATGGAGCAACGTTCCAGTGACAACTCAGTCAGAACGCCATTCAAACTCCCAAAGTTACACCATTACCTGGTCAATGCCACCATTACAATGTCCCTTTAAAGTTTTTCCTGCATCTTACTTTGACTATGTCCTCACCAGGCTTTTTTGACCATGACCAAAACAATCCTTACTGGGTTCTACTGCATTCCTGCAAAGTTGTACTTGTTCTTACTGCATTCACCCATTTTGGGAACGTGGCTCAGTGTGACAAGGCCTGATCACACATTTCATATTCCAACTATTTTAACTCTGAAAGATCAAAACGTAAGACAGAAGCGACCAATAGTTACAATGCCTTAATAAAGATGAAAGACCCCCCCGTGTGTTATGATGCCTGCAGTTATACAGTATGTTAGGCCATACCAGAATATTGGGGGTACATCTTTGGCTGTATTTCTTTCAGATAAGACAGAAAGGAATGAACCGGAGATGGCATATTTGAAAACTGCTGCCAAGTGAAATTTGACATCTCTGAGTGAATTAGTGTAGCAGGTTTGACAGTTCAATTCAAAGCAACTTGGGGGTTAACATGTGGGTTATATGCCCTATGTAGTGAAAATGACAGTGGGGAATAATAGTGAGGAGAGAGGTTAGATGTGGGAGAAACTTGTTGATTGGATGATGATGATGATGATGATGATGATGATGTTGGGTAATATTTAGTGCAGAACAGATTGAATAAGAAGCCTGTATATAATTTATGATGATTTATGTCAAACCTGTGATCACAGATTACTTTCTCTTTCACATTGGTATGTGTGGTGTCAATAGACACATCATGCACAAAAACAAATAACAATAATAATAATGCAGAACTCTCTTGTATCAGCACATGTCCTTCTTTTCAGCTTCTATTTTTTATTTCTGGTATTTTTGGATCTAGACACTGCTTTGTTTTCACATTTAAAACATTGATCCTAATCCAGTTTGTCAATTGCCTGTTTTTTTTTTTTTTATTCTTATGATTAAGATAAAGCAGGAGAGCTATAAAATCAGAGCTGTGACTGAACCGGAAAGAAGGAATTACACAATCAGGGAGGCCATGATCAACAGGACAGTTACGTGATGTGATGAATGTTTTAGCCACGTACACCAACCTTCCCAGTTCCAATAACCATTATCTCTGCGGTATAGAGCAGATGAGGCATGTGCAATTTCAAGAATCCATGTTTGCAGCACATTCTTTTTGTTTCATTGTTGCAGGGTGGGTATGGATGGTGCCATGACCAGGTCCTGAACAAGCTGGGCAAAATCCTGAAGATGGGTAAACTGTGGTCAAATAAGGCCAGCCTGGATACAGTATATCCCAGTGACCTATCCAGTTTGTTAGGCAGTGGTGCCAGGCTTAGAGCACAATTGAGAGGAAGCAGTCCCTGGAATATAAGAGCTCACATGAGCCGCCAGTTTAAGTTTTCACAAGAGATCAATTTAACCTCCCTGCAGCAGACATTAAGCTCTGGTCCACCCTAAATTGGATGGTCATTATGGCATGTTGACCATTCCATTGAAAAAGGAAATCTTTGTGGGATGCCTTCAGCCTTTGAGGGAAGAAGGAAAAGTGCAAAGTTGTTAACTGTGTTTAGGCTGCTCACATATCCAGTGGTAAACGGTTACAGATACTACACTGAAACATCCACCCAGTGGTACCTGAAACTACTTGGGATTACAGAGACCAAACTGGGAAAGGCTCTCTAGGACATGGTAGAGGAGGCAGAGAAAGGGAGCTTCTGGCTATGGCCCTGAAAAAAGTACAAAGCATGGGAAAGCAAGGATCCTAATGCTGGTTCTAGGGGGAGGTAGGGAGACTTCCCTATCAATACTTTACTACCTTGAGATGTACCCGGGATTAAAGGAATGAAACATCAGTGAAGATTGGCTCCCTGCTGGCAATCCTGCAACCCTCACTGCAACAGCACAGTTGGGGGGGGGGTGTAAGCCAGAAGTGCCTAGCAGGTGGAATTACCTTTTCTCAAGTATCGAATACTGTTTTGTCCCTCTTGTTTATTTGCCTGCTCTTAATAAAATGTTTCATTTGCACCCACGTCCTTATGACTGCATTTTATGTTTCCCGTCCGTATAGTGATGTCTAATAAAAACTCCAATGGAAAGTACCCCGGCTTAGTTTTACAACTCCACATACAGTATTTGAACTAGGACACTAATCTGGTAACCCGTGTGTGTGTGTGTGTGTGTGTGTGTGTGTGTGTGTGTGTGTGTGTGCATGCGTGTGTGTTCATTCATGCTGTCAGCCTGAAGCGAATCTTCTTTCAGGTTCTGTGCAATGCACTTCAGCTTCATGACACTCGATCTATATTACTGACTCTGTTGAACATGCTCATCAAAGACTATTAATGTCTGTCTTAGAGAGAGAAAGAGAGAGAGAGAGGGAGAGAGGATAAAATACAGACAGAGAGTGAGATTTGTGAAAAAGGAAGGTAGCTACCTACATGCTTTCATGGTAAAGATCTGCTATGTAAAACATTACCAGTTAAGAAAACCAACCATATAGATGGTGTACGTAAAAAAAAAAAAGCTTACAAGAATGAGAGGTCAGGGTGAGGCTAAGCCCTAATTAAAGCTCAGCAGAGGATAATAAACACTCAAATATACAGTATATCCAGTGGCATTAATCAAATTGGGTAAAAGAGCACAATACGTTTACAGAGACACATTCATTTTTGGACCCACACTGAAAGGTACTGAATCATTATGTACTAAGAGGGTGAGTCGAAACTTATTCGCACTCTGGCTGTAGAATTTAATCTAAATAACTTCTAAAAAAGACAAAAACGCACTGCTGTCGTCTCTTCTTCATCAAAAGTACATCTTCTTTCTGAACTTTCTGAACAAATTTCAAGAACTTTCTGCCCAATTTTTTCCAATTCCCACCCCTCATTAGGAAACTTCCACATTACGGCCACTAATACCAGTCAGGGAGGACCAAAGAATATCACGTGTTTCAACCTAACCACATTACGCCAGCCAACCACATCTTTTCGAACTGCTCCCATTGCGGGCGGCGTAACACATTTGGAGAACAGCACTATACGCTCCTTCTGCTGGCGTGAGCTCACAGACGCCCATGATTGGCTGTAGAGCCGTGAATGATGTGAAAGTGTTTCCCATCTCACCCCTCTGACAGACCTCAGCCAATCAGCTCTCTCTATTCCCCCGGCTGCACGAGGCTACATCATTGAACTAGCTCAGGGTGATAGGGCGAGCACTTTACCACTGCGCCACTCGGGCCCAGAAGTAAATTTCCGTCCTTGTAGGGCTGCTTTAAAGGGACAACATGTGAAAATCTGAAGGAAGAAGATCAGGACTATAGAGAGGATGCTTTAACACCTCAAAACAAAGTGTCGACAGTGTGGGCAGAAGTGTGTGGATTGTCATGCAAGACCACGACGCCCTTGGATGGCAGTCCTCCCGGTTTAATCCAAAGGCTTCAGATCTTCAATAAGCATCTCACTGTAACAAGCACTGTCGATTTTTGAACCTTTTTCCTGATAATGTTCCAATACCGGACCTCGAGAATCCCAGAAAACTGTCAGCATTTATTTCCAGATGATGGTTGACTTTTCAACTGTTTCTTCTTGAGGATTTTTTTCGTTCCATACTCTGCCGTTTACTCTCAGGCTCTTAGTGATGACTCCATGTCTCGTCACCAGTAATGATTCTTTTCAAGAAACTTTCACCTTCGTAATATCGGTCGGAACCTTGTTTGCAGATATCTAAACACTTCTGTTTATGCTCTTCCATAAGTTGTCTTCGGTAAATATCGGCACCAGGTACACCTTCAAATCACAAGAAATCGCAGCATCCTGCTCTTCTTACATGCAAATCACAAATGGGGCATCTGTTTTTGCTTGCATAGCAGTTACAAATAAACTGATGTAATATATGCACACCTGCACAGCAATGGCCGGGGAGACGGTAGGCTTGAGCGAAGACAGTGTGGCCAACAGAAGTTTTACTATAACTATAACAGTATTTACTATAGATCATTTTTGACTCACTCTCATATATCCAGTGCCATATTTGTAATAAACTAGGTCCATTACCCTCAAAGAACCCTAAAATGAAGATAATTTTACAAAGTAAAGAGAAGTGGTTCAATGTGATTACTGTTCTATTAGTTAATGATGACTTTGCTGTTACAAAATCAAGGACAACTGGTAATATTCTGAAAAGTGATGCGTGTCATAATGTGATATAATTAGGGAAAAAATATCTCTACTGCACGTTTTTCTATACTATGTTTAGTATAATGTTTCCTCTAAAGATGTCAGCAGTCACACCATCATTGATACTATCATGTGACTACATGTGACATGTGATACTATCATCGTCTCAGAGAGGCATATATTTTTCTTACGTTGAAGTGTGTATAATTTTTTTTAACCCGTCTGTATTAAGGGGCTAAATGATTAAACATAGCAAACAAGAGAGTTATAGTATGATGACACTGTGTAAACTTTATTTCATATTATTTCATCAGTATTTATACATTTCTGTCCCTTTTTCACATTCTAAAGGGATTATACTATACATTGCTCACCTATAACATTATGATTACCTGCCTAATTTGGAGTAGGTCTCTCGTTTTGCCACCAAAATAATAGTGACCTATGTGTTCTGACACCTTTGTTTTGGAACCAGCATTAACCTTTTCCTTAATTTGAGCTAGTATTGCTCTTCCATTGGATCAGACTACACGGGCCAGCCTTTCCTCTCCATGCATCAGTGTAAGCCTTGACCATCTAGTCAAGTCACCGGTTTTCCTTCCTTGGATCATTTTTGGTATGTCCTGACCACTGTAGCCTGGGAACATCCCACAAAGAGCAGCAATTTTGGAGTTGCTCTGACCCAGTTGTCTAGCCATTACAATCTGGCCCTTCTCACTGTAACTACAGTTTCCAAATCTCATTACAATGGCGGCTTGAAGTGGGTAGGTTGTT
>JAOVVA010000010.1:5400207-5455181 GCA_028565275.1 Leiocassis micropogon
ACTCGGTAGTCTCGTAAATAATCGCCTGGGCAGACTGTGCTCGCGCCGCTGGGAAAAGCTAGCGCACCAGATTCTGCAAGTTCCTGTCCCTCATGGCGATTTACATTCCAGGGCATATGAATATGGGAGCAGACTTGCGGTTCAGGCAAGCTGTGACACACGGGGTTGCATCCCATGGGTGCTCAGTTAGATTGTGATCCGGGGAGTTTGGAGACCGGGTCAGAAGCCTTGGGCTCATTGCTTGCTGGACCAGATGTGCGGCAAGCTGTGGTGCACTGGGAGTTTTTATCATGGCCAGCATTGACATGTGAGTGATTCGTGCCTCATTAGTTTTTCAGAGCGGATGTGCTGGCCTTTGGTTCCCACGGGCATACAGTAGATGCCATGATCCTGTTACCAGGTTACTGGTATATAATTGATAATCAGTGTTAAAATGTTAATGTCATGTGGAGTTAATGTTATGGCTGATCAATGCACTGTATATTTAATGCACACATTTCATTTTGCTTAGTCTCCAGGCTAATTTTTTATATATTTTTTTCACTTCAATATTTTACAAAGTCTCCATGTTGCATATAAATTTTAGGCTTGTGCTATAGTTGAACTGGTTTTTTGAGAGTTATGCATTTAACATTGTTAAATAATCTGCATTTATTACTTAATTTATTAAGAACGAAACAGCCCACACAACCAAAAAATAACAAACCAAAAGCACAACGACCTGAAAATTAAGGGAGAGCGATCATAATAGACTTGTAATTAGGTTCTGCTGAAATCCACCAAACACTTTCCAGTGTTTAGCACCTTCGCTCAGATGCTTCTGAGATTTAACCAGCTCCATCCTCCCACTCACAAATTAATAAGGAAAATGGATATAAACAATGACTCAGCAGCCTACATAAACAACGGCCTGTTTCAATTCAACAACAAAGATGTGTTTCAACCTTCTGCATGTTTTATGATCCATAGTTTTACCTTGTCTGACCTTTGCTTATGATGAAGCTTGGAGTATTAACGTTGCTGCGCTGATTGTCTGCTGAACAGATGTGCAACACAGATGTGATTTTACATTAACCTGGCAAAGTGTCATAGTGCCATAAACCTCCTCTGCTGACTAAATATTGTAGTAGTAAAGAACATGCATTTGCTTCTTTATTTATATTCTGTATTTTTCTCTATATTTCTATTTATCTCTGTATCATTGATCACTTGCTTCTTCACATTCTGCAGTCATGCGAAACAAAATAACGGAAAAATGGCATATTTCTTAATATACATTCGTGTCTGACTTGTGTTTTCGACACAGTATGATGAACTCGTCAAACTGGCTTTTCGAGTGGTTAGAAGACTTTCTCAGTTGCTAGGCAACAAAGAATTTTTCAACACTAAAAATAAGGCCCCTTTTCCGCAGTCCCGAATTCGGAAACAGCATGATCTTGAGATCGTGGAAAATCCAACCGAGATCTTTATAAAGTTTGGTATGAATCATCGAAAAAAAAAAATATTATGCTTAAAAATTTTAAATGTATTCACAGACTATAGTATCATCACAGGGTAAATTATTTGTAGGTGGATTGTAGCGGGTTTTCAGGATTTCGTAGGTGCTTCATGCCTTTTTGTGATGGATCATAGCATTAGAAATATGGCCCTGTACAGTCCTATACAGTCCCTGTACCTGACCATTTTCAGAGGAAGAAAGAAACAGATGCAGATGATGACAGATGATCAGGCAGGTGATTTATATACTGCTGATGCTGAACGCTGAGCGGTTGGAACAGACGAGAGGGGAAATGAGGCTGCTGAAAAGGCTGTTCCGGAAACAACCCATTTTTAAATTGTATCTTTAGGCACCTTACAGCCCGTCACAGTAACACATTTGTTCCAATTTCTTTAATCCAATTTAATAAATTTTTATATATTTCAATATGAAGAAATAAGGGGTGGCTGAAAACATCACACAGTTTATACAATACTGTTTGCACCATCTTGATTTTAATGTTAATTAAAAGGATGTTCATTACAGAGTACACAAAACAGGGGTCCCGAGGTCAATGTTAAAGGGTGATCTGACACAATATGAATGAAAAACCCTGACAGTGGGTTGTGTTTTATATAAACCATGACCGAAAATGCACAGCAAAACTTGAGAAATTGTAAACAGCCCAAGGATATAGTAGCAAACCATAAGATGTCGTGTGTACTCCTTAGGCCAAGGTTCATACAGTACTGTAGATGGTTTGTGATGGATTGAAATGAAAGAGGTTCATCTTGGACTCAATAGTACCATGATTTTAAATTGGGTGGCTCGAACAAAGAGTTCAGGAATGTCATAAAGGCCTAATATTTTATAATAAACACTAATATTTTAGCTAGCTAGAATTAAGTCTTGTGTGTCAGTATGTGGCTATAGATTCTAATATTTTTTGCAATTAATCATGCAAAGAACCTTGTAATGCCTTGAAACCTTATTTTAATCCATGGACTACATCTAAGAGGTTTATTATTTTTGTTGGAAAGTGGTGTAGGGTATTTCCAAGCAGAGCAAAATATTGGTAAATACATCAAAATCCAGAATCTTGTGGCACAAAATTGTATCAGGTGCTTCATGAAACATGTGGCGGAGACTCTCTAGCATGTATCCTTTAAGGGTTGTAGTAGACCAATGTACAGCCAGAATGACAATGGTGTCAACCATTACCAAAGATTTGTGAGTACAGTAAATTACTAAACAATTACTCCATAGCAGTTAATTGATACTTGAGATTTTCCACAGTCAACACCATACTTTACTCAAAATTTAGCCTCAACTTTCAACATCTGTCTGACCATATGGAAGTTTCTCATGAGCAAGATTAACATTACCCTGTTTGTACACAGCATCAGAATCACACTTTTCCCAAACTGCAAATGACTTCCTCAGTAGCTCAGTCACAGTTGTTCATGTCTAATAAACCAGAATCAAATTTATTTATGTACTGTAGCAGCAAAACCAATTCCATGTTGGCATTTTCAAGACGAGATAGAAAGGAAAGACAAAACTAGAAATGTCACTGTTGGCATTTACCAAAATAAGTCACAAGCGTCGTGGGTCACTATAAAGTTAGCAGCTATGCCCTATTTTTTATGGTGTGAGTTAAAGGCTTATCTTATGCGAATGCGGTATAAACTTTGCATAAACATGCTGTATAATGAGTTATGTGGGTTTGTGACCTATCCTGTGCAGATGTGCATTTATAGATGAAATATGCAAGCAAAAAAACATATGACATTAAAAAAGAACATCATTTGTTTAAAATGTCAGATGGAAATCTTATACAGTCTTCAATGTAGGCTACAGAAAATGAGGTCTGTCAATGAGCTTAGATATGTTTTCGATAATGGAAGACTAAAATCCTTAGCAACAATATCGTTATTTAAGACTATTTAGGCATAGATCTGACCAGGTTTCTGATGCCTACAGAGTGTATGGAAAGTGACGCTCAAAGGGGGGAAGTGTTGCAATTCAGCAACCAGGGTGTCCGGAATTGGCTGGCAGAGACGTGTGAATGAATGGGGGACGAATGCCAGTGAGCTCTGAAAGCATGTCTCACACCCCCTTTCCCCATATGTTCTCAATACAAAAAGTGCGAGATCACAGCACTACTGTGTTTCCTATAGTGAGGTGAAATCAAAGTCAGGACTTTTTAATCAAAGCAGCTTGTGAATGAGAAAATAAATTTAGAGTTCAATATTTGGGATATATATAGTACAGCAGTAGAGACAAATATTACACTGGTTCATGTAAGTGTTTGAGCTGTTGTGGTGGTTAATAAAGAAAATGTCCAGATGTGGTGTTTATCTCTTCTACTTCCTGGTCATTACAATAAGTTAACATCATAATTCAGAGAAGTTTCCTTTTAAAATGTAAAATTTTGAGATTTTACATTACATACCCTACATAAACCTAGTGGTAGGTTTCTCGTGTACCCGGGTTAAATTCCCAGCCAGTGCCCAAACTCCAGCCACTGGATGCAGTGCCGGTCCCAAGCCCAGATAAAATAGGAGGGTTGCGTCAGAAAGGCCATCTGATGTAAAACCTGTGCCAAGTTGTGTGTGAATCGGATGGTCCGCTGTGGCGACTCCTTGACTGGAAGAGCCGATAGAATAACAACAACACTCACCGGTCAACTTGCCAGTACTGGGTTGGACCTCTTTTTTGTCTTCAGAGCTGCCTTAATTTTGCCTTGAAGTATAGATTCATCAAGGTGCTTCCTATAGTCATTCTATAATTTGGGATACATTCCAAGTCTAATGATGATAATGATATTTATATTGCTATGATGAGATAAATATCTAATAGCTAATATCTAAATATCACTAAGCCACCGTGCTGCCAAATATACTACATGGTTACAACTTGAACCACTGTTTGTTCTGTTGAAAAAGAACATTGTTTTGTACTTTTTTTTTTTTACTTATGCAAAATGTATCCCAAATGACTCTAATATCCAGCAGGTTTCTTCTTACGCTCCACGTATTACGCCTTTCTGTTTACTTCCCACATACAGTACAGTACATGTTTGATGGACAGCTGTAGGCCTAGTGCTGTACAACACTTTGAACCTCTCTTAGAAGAGCTTTAAGAGCCTTGCTGAAGGGTCAGAGAAGAGGATTAAACCTTACTTCCTTGGCATCATCAGCACAGAACCCTGGGCTTTGATTGAGTAATCACATGACTATGTGTAAAACATGTGGCTTTTATGGAATAAAGCAGGAATAAGATAATAATAACAACGTACAGGATAATGCATTACATTTCTCAAAGTTCTCACCAGTTTATTCAAAGTTTTCTTTCCCATCGGTACTTGCCATCACCAGTGTTTACGGATGCTGGAATAACTAATAAATGTCTGAATGAACTATGCCTTTGACTGAGACCTTTCCATATAGCTGCTTCAGAAATTATGCACCTTGTGAAATTTTTCCATCCGGTCAAAAACGCCAAATGGATAAAATGTTAACACAAGATTTATTTGCTGTCCTTTTTGAATGACTACAGTACATTTCAGTCTGCAAATGTTTTCCGTATGCAATTTCATTTACAAACTACATTCAGCTGCTATTAATGGACCAGCTGTTCCTTCTAAAGATAACCAATAAAGTGCTAATTAAGCAAAGTCATGTTAATATTGCTCAGTGTTTTATGTAGGATGTGGTGTGTGTGTGTGTGTGTCATCTCAGACTTCTCTAATGCACATGAAACGAAGCACAGTGTGCTGTCTCTCTCTCTCAGGCTAATGCTCGGCAATGGCGCGCATGGCAATTTTCTGTTCCTGGACAGAAATCCTAAAAGCTCTGGCTTGGTTGTAATGAGCTTTTAGGGGATGGAGAGTCGATTCTTAGCTCCTAGGTTAAAGACGGCTCAGCCTGGGTATGGCGTATGGCGCACGTCTGCAAATCTCCAAGCACAAAGACGGCGCAAAGGGAAAATTAGGGCATTTTCTCTAAGCGTGCTTTTCATGTCCCTGTCTAATGAGAGTAATTCTGTACATCACAGCCACGTCCATGTTTGTTAGAGGACTTTACTGGCGGCTAATAGAAAGGAAGCAGAGAAAACACACTGAATAAATGAAACTCATTACATTGGACGTGTGATGTGTTTAAGGACAATGTAGGGATAAGGAATGAGCAGTGATTTGTGTGTATGTGTGTGTGTGTCTGGTATTTGTGTTTAAAATAAGGGAATTAGAGAGCTAAACCCTACTTCTTCTTTTTTTGCTCCTTAATTTTGGGCTACATTTCTTAAAACGAGGAACAGAAAGCGTATGCTGTTCATCACTGGAGGAGGCAGTGGGCGGAAAGCTTCCAGAACCTTCTCTGGTGAAAGACTCAAAGAGGAATGCAGAAAGGGGGGAAGAAAGTACTGGAAAGGAAAATAAACATGCTGTATGCTTCATCACCTGCCAAGAAACGTGAGTGTATGTGCAGGTCGGACACCCTTTTTTTCTTCAGAACTACATTAATACTTCGTGGCAGAGATTCAACAAGGTGCTGGAAACATTCCTGAAACATTTCGGTCCATGTAGACATGATAGCATCATACAGTTGCTGCAGATTTGTTGACTGCACATTCATGATGCCATAGTGATGGTCGTTCATGAACGATTCGTTCTTTTTGAACAAGTCTTTAATAAGACTCAGAAGAACGAGTAATCACAGGAAACAGAAGTGAACAATTCTTTTCAATAAATCTTCTAGACCGAGTCATTCGTTCTTTTGTCACGTGACTCCCATAGACCCTATGCAGTGCAATAGATTCAAAAGAATGAACAACTTGGACCAGAACATATAAGAGATGAGCTACTCATTCTGTTTATTATAATATTTCCCTAGCTGCATTGTAATATTTTAATTACTGGAACTATAGCCAAAATGTGTGGATGTAGACGTGTTGGGGGTCTGTTTATTGAAAACGTTACATTTTATTTTATTTCTGAACAAAAGAACAAAATGAACTAAATGACTCAAAAAAAGATTCGTTCATTTTGATGAACGAGATTCAAAGAACTGAGTCACTAAAATGATTCAAACTTCCCATCACTATGATGCGAATCTCCTTTTCAGGCAAATCCAAAAGGTGCTCTATTTGATTGGGATCCAGTGACTGTGGAGGTCATTTGAGTACAGTAAACTCATTGAATCCTGAGTATGTGCAGGCATAAATAAAGTGTACATAGTGATTGCAAGATAGGGCAAGTATCCCTGTGTGCGTGATATATACAGTACTACAGTATAATAGCAAAGTAGTAGTGATGTAACGTGAACGTAGGGAGTTTGTTGAAGGCATGGTGGTGCTTTTACACAATATACAGTATGGTAGTGCATGTTTGATTTGTGCAAATAATGATTTAAAGACAGTTAAGAATTTAGTTTAAAAAAAAAACAAAAGAAAAAAAACCCTTGCTTTTAACAGCAGATTGCATATACTGTACGTAGTCAGTTCAACTATTTATAAGGGTGATTGCTTATAGAAAGAAACTGTTGCACTGGCCCGTACAGGATCAAACCTGCAACCTTGGCTAACTAGCCAAGATAACCGAGACTCTTCTATTGTCCAATTTTGTTAAACCCATGTGAATTGAAGCCTCAGTTCCCAATTCTTGGCGTGATTGACAGGTGTAGCACTCTGTATGATCTTCTGCTGCTATGGACCAACCCAGGTTTGTGCATTCAGAGACGCTCTTCTGCATACCTCAGTTGTACCGATATGTTATGTGAGTTCCTGTTGCCTTTCTATCAGCTTGAACCAGTCAAGAATTAACACTCACTGGATATTTTCTCTTTTTCAGTCCATTCTCTGTAAAGCTTAGAAATGGTGGTTGTGTGTGAAAATCCCAGTAAATCAGCAGTTTCGGAATTACTCAGACTGGTCTGGCACCAACAACCAAGTCACACTCCTTCTGCATTCTGATGCTCAGTTTGAACTTCAGCAGATCGTTTTGACCATGTCTACATGCCTTAATGGATTGAGTGGCTGCCATGTGATTGGCAGATTAGATATTTGCATTAACAAGCAGTTGTTCAGACATACCTAATGAAGTAGCCAGTCAGTGCATGTGTGAGTTTAACTAACAGTTATTTATTTATTTTATTTTTATTTTTTTTAAAGGCAGCAATTCCCAATGTCTCCATGATAAATATTACATGTCTCCAAGTTTATTGGTCACATCTGCGTTTATTTTCAGCCTTTTTTCTTTTGCGGTGCTGTCCTTAATATTACTAAAAGAATTCTATTTCAGTAAAAAAAAAAAAGAAAAAAACTCCAGTTCAAAGATCAGCAGCGAGCATTACCTCGCTTCCCCTCGAAAAGTGTTTTCTCTGGTGGACATCATTATACTGAATGTAACTCCCCTGAACCCTGATTAGGCTGTGACGCAACACAGACGCACACACACAATCCTTCTTGCCGCAGGACATGCATTGATCTTTGAAGGGTTGTCAACAAACACTGGCAAATTTTTTAACATTCTCCCTCTCGCTCTCTGTCTTTCCCTCTCTGTACGGGCATGCGTGTACGTGTGTTTGTCTGTGTAATACCCTTGAACTGCATAAAAATCTTACTAAATGATCGACACACTTCACAGTTCATTTGAGAACGCAGCTGTCAGTGTGCATGCAGCTCTCGCTGCGTACATCAATTGAGAAAAGCGCATAGACGTGATGAATAATTTATTGCTCTAGTTATTTGTGCTTTAATTTTAGTGTATATGAGCGGAGGAAATAAACCAGGCAGTGATATATTTCTTTCGGGTAATTATGGAAATATCGCCAGCCTCACTTGTGCAAATAAATCCTTGAAATCTGTGGAATTTTGTTCAATTTTTTTCTCATTACCCCCCACACGTCATCTGGTCACACCTTTTTAGGTAGCTAAATAGTTATGCCCAGTAAGTCCATTAGATGGTACTGTGACTCAATCATGATGGTGGACTGTCTGCACTGTAGTAGCCCTCAGTGAGGAGGAGTGTGTGACCTGTGATTGTCTTCCCGGGGTAGATCCCGGATTCACTGTGATCAGACCAGGATAAAGCTGTTCAGATGAATGAAGGAAGAAATGAAGGAAAGAAGGAAGAAATGATGACACTTAGGTATTGTATTCATTGGGGAGGTTTATAGGGAGAGGGGAGAGAGTGTATGTTAAAAACAAAAATTAAGATGAATCATTTAATAATACTCATTACCGGCTTCCCTATTTTCATTTCGCTGAAAGGACTCCAAACACTTAATCACTTTCCCAAATCACAAAACTCTGCACAAAACACTCTGTTCTGTTCATGCCTGCTTACCTCGTACACCATTTTTATAATACCATTATGACATGTAAAAATGAGTTGTCGCAGAGACTTTAAACCAACTTATGAGCTCTGAGACTGAAGGAACTGTTATGAAGCTGTAAAGAATACTGGAACATAAAAAACATACATCATGCAAAGGAAAACAGTGAATCGTGGGTAATCTGGTAAAATATTTTGCAGGCTGGAATCAGGAAGAGTGTAATCTTACATTGTACACAGTGCACAGCAATCACCTTTGATTTACTATATAGAGAATTGGAAAAAAAACAGAAAAAAAAAAAATCTTTCTTTCTAAGAAAGGTGTCCGTGATTCAGTGTCTGTGTCTGAAAATGAGACGGAGATCCTTTTGCCACACCACACTGGAGCATCTGTAATAATGGCAGGATAGAAATAATGACAGAGTAAAGCAGAATGAAAGGGCTTATTAGAGGGGGAGTCAGATGGCAATTTACTTCTCAATCATCTGTTCCTGGTGCACTTGCATCAACACTGCTATGTCGAAGAAGCTCTATATCTCTCCATACACACATACAGACAGACACACACATACACTCATGCAGAAATGCAATCTGTTGTGGATTTGAAGGTAAAGTTGAGGTAAAGTGTCAAGTATGGGTAAGTCTATTTAGAGACGCTGAGTGCATGAGGGTAAGATGAAGTGTATCCGTTCAGGCTGAGTGTGGTAGGCAGTGGTGAAGGTAACTACTTTGTTTCTCTACCTAAGTAAATATTTCACATATATGTACTTAAATAGTTTTGTTAGAAGCTCTTTTTTACTTTTACTCAACTATATCATACAGGACATTTTCTGTACTTTTACTTCACTACATTTCTGCATGGCATTGCATTACATAACCGCCACAGTCGGGTGTATTCTTTAAAGCGGGAATTATGCCACCTGCTGACCATTATGCATAATTGTGTTTCCTTTGTGACGCGGTTTATACCGTGGGGATCCAAAGAGACATTAACACAATTTCAAAAGGTTACTGTGAGCTAATGTGAAGGTGAGTAATTCTGTACTTTTACTCAAGTAGACAGGTAAATGGAGGACTTCTACTTTTACTTAAGTAAAATTTGACCTACAGTCGGGCAACAGGTGATCGATATGTAGCTTGTTGGCTCACAGATCTCAAAGGTAGAAAAACCTCTCGGACCATAGACAGCTCCTTACACTACATCCTTTCCATATTGGTTTAAGTTATTTAATCGGAAGGTTGTGAGATCAAATACACCAGAAGTGTGACACCGCTAGTCCCCGCACCTGAAAGGAGAGCCGTTAGCCTTTCTGTGGCTGGTGTTGCTGCAATGCCACCTTAAAGCCAGAGTATTATAATCTTTAATCCTATAATCCAGAGCACCATAATCCTGTCCCACCAGATGAGCCTCAGGACACAAAGGCAGGGCACAGTGTCACATTCGTATAACAAGGTACAATTCTGTGCATGATAAAATATGCCATTTTCATATGTACATATGTGCAACTCAGCCATACTCGTTTCTACAATTAATCAATTTATTTATTTATTTTTTAGAGAATGGATTATTTTTGTTATTTTCTTTAAAGTATACGTGAAAAATCTTTTATATGTTACTCTTGCATGTTCATGGCAGATGTTGTATGGCATGTTCATTGCCTATGTCAGTGAGCTCAAAGTGGAAGGCAAGGTACACCCTAGATGGGGTGCCAACCCTTCTTATGACACAAGCACATGTCAGTTACTCTACTCTTCATGTCTTTGGAATTCAGGGGGAACCAGAGTCTACAGAGGAAACGCACAAACCTCTGCTTAAACCGTTAAGGCTCTGGGTTACTTATCAGAAGTTCAGGGATTCAAGCCACTGCACTTGTTTGAGGTTTGTTCACAAAGTCAGGATGTTCAGCGATTATACCAGTTTTGTGTCATATTTGTGAACATCCTCTAGTCTAGTTGTAGTGATTCTATTATTTTTGGTAAAGCTTTCTTCATTTGCATGGTTAGAAGCAGTTCTAAATGTGCACATCTTCACACACTACAAACCCACAGACTGATGCGCAGTGCCAGTCCTGATCCATGCTGGGTAAAGAACCCCCCAAAGCTCAGCACGAACAATCACATAGGTTCCTTTGCTTGTTTCTTATTGCACTTTCTGTCACAGACTGTCTCACTTTCACGAACGGCGGAACTAAGGGGTAGTCGGAGCGTAAGACTGAGTCAGAATTCCACCAGCTAAAGGAATTCCTCAGAATAGAGCCGGCATTCTTCAAGCTTTCATCTCGCAGATGTCAGAGGCTGGTCTCGAGGCTGTACTGTCCAAACCACCAGCAAGCGAAGAACATTTTGCTATATTTACAAGTCACAGACCTCAGTCGTCCCAGCTTCTGAACAAAACTAGACTGAAAGCTTAAATTTTAACATGATAAACTGAAATGACCGGGATGCTGTGTGCATAAACATATTAATAACAGCAGGGTTTATTTTCATTAGTTGCTTTTGTTAACTTTTTAAATAACAAATGTGACTTGCCTCATTCTTAAGCAGCATTTAACTTAATTAGGACTATTTCATCCTCTGTGTGTCCAATATACAAAGTAAAAAAACAGCTAACTGCTTCCACAAAGCACTGAACTTAATAATCCGTGTGGCAAGTGAATATATCTGTATGTTGATTCCATCCATCCATCTAGAGACCTCTGTTGTCCAACTAGGGACTGTGAAGGTCAATGGTGACCATTTTATTCCCATTTTACGACTGGGGTAGGATCTCCGCTCACATTGCATGCACTCATTCACACACTACAGGCAATTTGGGAATGCCAATTAGCCTAATCTGCATGTCCTTGGACTGTGGAAGAAACCCACCAAGCACAGGGAGAAACATGCAAATTCCATGCACACAGAGCTGAGGCGGGAATCCAACACAGACCTTGAAGGTACGACAGTGCTAACCACGAAGCCACAGACGTGGCAAAAAGTATTGAGACAAAAGTGAACTTGAATATTTTAATGAAACACAATCAAGGTAATAAGAGTAACTAGTTATTTTATTCAATTAAATTTCTGAGTATTTTATTCAAAATGAATAAAAAATCGCTCTAAAAATCTCTTCATATTATTTAGTATCTATTTAGTTCTTTATTTTTCAAGGCATGCTGGATCCGGCTGAGTGTACAGTCAAAAAGACGTCTGTCGTACTCTTTTGTCACTCATTCAGTCCATGCCTGCTTGATTGCTTCCTGGATATCATGTACAGAAGATGGTTTCACAACTGCTACTTCCTTCTTCACCATTGTCCAACAGTTTCCTATTGGATTTAGGTCTAGAGATAACCCACAAGCTGAAAACCATTGTCTCATAGCTAATTAGTTACATAACCTGTTTTCTGCACAGGGAAAACTATAGTACATGGCATAGGTGTCATTTTTATTCAACACTATATACGTCTCGTTAGTTTAGTGGAGAGTGTCTCCGCCTGTCACATGTAAGTCCGTGGTTCCATTGCTCTGCCAGATTGCTGCTGTTGGGCCCTTGAGCAAGGCCCTTAACCCTGTCTGATCCAGAGCACCATATAATAGCTGACCCTGTGCTCTGACCCCAGCCTACTAACGAAAGCTAGGATATGTGAAGATTAAAGAATTTCTGTGCAGAAATGTACATGTGATGAATAAAGACTGAACTTAACTATATATTTAGAATTTAAAAAGTTTTACATTTTTGAGCAGCTATGTTAATGTGCTGAATCAGAAAACTTCTAATCAAAGAAGCCCAATTCCCAAAAGAATTACTGGGCAGCTCACAAAAAAATTAAGAGTAATGGTCTGGGCACATAGCGGATACCAGACAGATAAGAGAAACAAGGTAACTGCAAGACAGGTAAAACGATGTGAAGTAAGTTGAAGCTGAGCAGAGAAATCACTAGGATGAGGGAACAGAAGCCAGGAAACGCGTGAAGATAAAAATAGACAATGCTGAGACAGAAGAGGCAGAAAGAGCCAGGGTGAAAAAAACTCATGAAGATAAGGGTGGAACTGAGACAAGAAAAGAGAGAAGAAATCAGAAAACAGAAGATTAGAGAAAAGACGTTTAGGTAGAGAGAGTACCAGCATTCATCCCTTTATTCATTTACAAGTAGATTTATTCCAGGTACTTGTTTGTCCAAATTAAGACTTTGTGTTCAGAGTTCACTAATGTAAGTACACGTCGTTGACGGATAAAGAGTTTGTAGAAATAGTTAAAAGATTAAAGCTAAAAATAAGCTGATCAGCTTTAATATAATCAGTGATATCATCATTATTTCAGGTTGAAGCCCATGTCTGCCAGTCTTCCTGTACGACAGAACTCGCTGAGAGTGAATCACAGATGAGAAATCGAAAAAGCAGCTTTTTTATCGCTTTTATTTCAACTGTGCAAATTTGAATAGATCCCAGGAAAAATAATCAGTTTAGTTTTTTTTCTAATTAAAATCTATTAGTGCAGGTGTTTGCTTACATTGAGCAAGTAGCTTATTAGTAGCTTATTTTAGAGTAGATGATTAAATTCGGCAACTAACTCTTCATAACACCGCTTTTACTTTCTGACTTCACTTATGGTGCAGGATAAACTTCAGGCAGATATAAGTACTGCAAAAGTGTCATGAAATTCATATGAAACAAATCAAATTCTAATTCTAATTTTATTTGTGACATACACAGTCATACACAGTACGATATGCAGTAAAATGCTTACACGACCGCCAGTGACCTTAAAAGTAAAAGCTTATTTATAAGAAACAAATATGAATAAAAATGAAATACAATAGAAAATAAAATGTAGCTAGGTAAAAATAAAGTAGAAATATTTCTGTACAAATAAAATATTCTGTGCAATAGAAAAATATAGGAAATATGGAAATTTCTGTGTAAATAATGACGGGGGGGGGATGCAAATATGCATGAAAGTGACTTATTATTAAAGTGACTTGTGTGCATGATCCAAGAATGAAACATAAATATGAAGTGTGCATGAATGTGTCCATAAGTGTCCATAAGTGTCCGTGAGTATCCAGGAGTGTCCAGGACAAATTAGGTTGAAACTTCCTTTTATTTCTTTTTCTTGAGGATTTTGTCGTTTCTATGTCTTCCGCATACTCTGTCTATACACTAGCGCTCTGTTGAGTGACACGTATAGTCATGCCCACCTTGAGGGCAAAAGCGCTAAATTAGAAAAATAGCGCTAGATGCTGTGACATAATCTGGCACATAACTGCTCATAACTTCACTTCTACTCAACAATTTGATGAGGTTTATTGAGCAGGTTTAACTGCAAGCAAATACCTAAATAATGCCAAAGTTTTATTAAAATCTTTTTTTCGTGATGCTGTGAAAAATTCTGGCTGGACAGACATACAGACAGGATTTTCTGAGACTGATTTTGGATTCTTCAATGTATAAAACATAAAGATACCACTGAAGGAGGGAGTTTTGACCAATGTAGTGACAAAACCTTTCTTTTATTTTTATGTATGTATGGTTGGATGGATGGATGGATGGATGGATGGGTAAGTAGACAGACAGACAGACAGACAGATAGATAGATAGATATATATGGCAAGATGTGTAGTTGCTGCACCTGGCACTGGGGAATATTTACTGTAACACATGATCTTATCTTTTTTGCCCAAAGTCTAAATTCTAAATAAATTAAAGAATAAAATAAAAAAGATTTTTTTTTGTTAGCAAGCAATTGGTGTGAATAATATATGGCTGATGGCAGACTAGAGAAATAAAGAAAAACAAATATTACTGATTTTAGCAACAATGTAAAAAATGTAAAAAAAAAATAAAAAATAAATTAAAAATGGTATTAATCTCTCTCTCTCTCTCTCTCTCTCATTCTCTACCATGCTTATCCTGTGCAGAAGCCTGGAGCCTATCCCAGGGGACTCAGGGCATTAGGCGGGAAAACACTCTGGATGGGGTGCCAGTTCATCGCAGGGCACAAGCACACACACACACACACACACACACACACACACACACACACAAACTCACTCACACAGACTCACACACAGGCAATTTGAAAACGCCGATTAGCTTAATCTGCATGTCTTTGGACTGTGGGAGGAAACCGTAGAAAACCCACCAAGCACTGTGAGAATGTGCAAACTCCTGTTGTGCCACTAAAACAACTAAAACTTGACCGAGTATAACTTTAAATGCACCATCCAACGTAATATTCAATGTTTTCTTCTATACATAGAATAACTTATTTTCACAGTTCATTCTGCAGGAGTAAACGCACACACACATGCACACACAATTCTGATACAACACACACACACACACAGAAACTAAACATCAACGTTTCAGCATCATTCTTGATCGCTCTTAATAAACGTCCTAAACATTTCTGCCTTCCTAGCTGAAGATAAATTAGAATATTTAGTCAGATGGTAAATGGAGTGAGACGTGAGTCGCTTGGCTAAACACCGGCCCGCAAAAAGTAGGCTATGTCGATTAATCAGGGAAAGTGAGGGAAGAGAACTGAGCTGAATTTGCTTATCACATGGTAAGAGTGTAGAGATTAAATAAATTATCACCAGAAGAAGCGCTGGCTTACAGCACCGGTGGGTTTAAAAATCACACATTTTACTCAAGAATGGCTGAAAGAGGAGGATGAGAACTGAAAAGGATGTAGCGACATCTTCGTAATTTGCAGGGTCACTAATTATGCAACATCACTAAAACTGAAATCATGTTGGTGTGTGTGTGTGTGTGTGTGTGTGTGTGTGGGTGGGTGAAAAGTAAAGTTGGAGCCAAGTATCCTAAAACTGGTATTTTCTTGCATCATGTATATTCATGCAATCAGATTTAGCTCGAACCATCAGGAATACTGTTTCTGTGCTTTTAAAGTGAGCTCCTTCCCAGATAACAGAAGACTTTGATCCAGATCTGGAGCAGATGTGATGCGGATCTGCCGGAAGCAAAACAGATACGAGTCGGATCCGGGTCGGAGTCAAATTTTGCTATCTGGGTTTTGAACCCTAGAATAGTTTTCGAATTTTATTTTTTTTTTCCTGATAATATCCGCATTCTACACATGCATTTGTTGTTGTTGTTGCTGAGAACATCCTGGGCTGTTTTGGTCTCCTTTGAAAACTGATCTCGCTGCTCAAAAATGCTCTGTATTATTTACCAGGAGTTCTCGGCACATGCTGCAAACTTCGTTCACTCATCCAGGGTTCTATTGTCGGATTGCAGGAGCACATGACTATGTCTCTACAGAGGCGGCCGCACTATAGGACCCTCGCGTAAAGTTTCCCTGTATGTGCCAGAAGCTTGTGCATACGGTTGCGCAATTTGGTAAAAAATAAATAAATAAATAAATCATGATGATTACTTTGTCACATATTGCAATTTAAACTATGACATTTAACTATTACTTTTTCTGTTTATGAATTAAACTCATTTATACAGTATAGATAAAATGACACTAGAAGGAGTTGCACAAAGGCAAATTATATTTCCAGGCTTAATGTTTTTTTTTTAATTATTATTATTATTATTATTATTATTATTATTATTATTATTACTATTTTCTAAAATCTTTCTTTCACAACATGACCTTCGCCACCATGACCTTCGCTATTTTTTTGTTTGTTTTGTTTTTCAGCATGATGCATACAGGTGCTTCATATTCGTTATTTATATTCATATTTAAAAAGCAGCATCCTGGTCACCAAAACAACACACACACACACACACCAGTAGTTTAAAACAAGCAATGCCCATGAATTATTGACTATGCATGCATTACCTGTAATAAATTGGACATTTCTGCAATTATTATTATTATTATTATTATTATTATTATTATTATTATAATTATTATATGGCACAGGCTCACATTGCAATTTAGATTTCTATGAAATTAATCATGCAGTATTACATGTGCATCAAATCTCCTCTGGGTGGCTAATTTCCTCAGCAAGCATTAGACAGGGACATCTACAGTAAGTATTGTGATTATTTTGACACATATTGCGAGTGCAATTAAAACTACGACATTTATCTATGTATTATAGATAAAATGACACTATGGGAGATAATGCAAGTAAATGCATGACCAGACAGAATTTCTGAATGTTACAAAAGTTACAAAATATGGATTCATAAGATACGATTTTCCCTTTAAAAAAAGAAAAAAAAGAATAATGTTAAATTCTGGACAAAAAAATGCCTAAGCAAAAATACTACAGTTTTTAATCCCCATATTATTATTATTATGTTTTTTTTTCTAACAAACGTATAACTAAGAAATACAACATAGCAAAGCAAGTTTTTTGTGACCCAAATATTCTATATTTTACTTTAGCAGGAGAAAAAAAAAAGCCTGAAGAGTGATAACTACTGAGCGTGAAAGAGAAAAAGAGAAATGGATGCTCTCTCTCTCTCTCTCTCTCTCTCTCACTCTCTCTCTCTCTCACTCTCTCTTTCTATCTTTTACACACCCCAAGGCCTCTCTCTCCCTCTTTCTCCTCTGTCTATGACCTCATCCGTATGTAGTGCAGTTCAGGGTAAGAAACTTTTAATGCAGCATTTACTGTGGCCAACTATCACCTCAAGGCTCAATCTCTCTCTCTCTCTCTCTCTCTTACACACGCACACACAGTATGTTTAGCTCAGAAAGTTACTGCCTGGAAAAACCAAATTACAGGTTATGCACAAAAAACAAACGGGAAGTGACTTACCATTCTGTTCTGTGTGTGGTTTGAAGACTTCCTGTCCAGGCAGGCAGGGACAAGGTCCTTCACACTTCGCTGCGATGCTCTTTCCCGAAACACATGCCTGGAACTCCAGCTTACACTGCAACCAAACGGAAACGCATTATGGCTAATGTACAGTAGTTCCCACTTAACGTGTGATGTTTGTAAATTGTACAGAACCCACGGGTGTTTATTACAAACATCCGATATATCCAGAGTCCATCATTTAATAACACATACTGCATTATGCAGAAGCTGCAGCAGTCATGTAAACTACGGGATAATTACAATTCCGTGCATGCTGTAGAGAAGAAGGGAAACGTGAAGAAAATACATTGAATTAGCCAGCCGGTGCGGAATGCAACTATAAAGCAGGAACTGAACAAGAACGAAATCCCAGTGAGTCAAGCGCATCTAGATGGAGGTTTGTGTTCAGTGTGGGTTCATTCTGCTTCAAAAGCCTTATACAATCCCATCTTTTTAAACCTTATTAGTGCACCTTATTCGATCGTACACAGATATTCGTGTCACTGATGTGTGTGTGCATGTGCATGTACAGTATAGGTGTATGTGTGTCGCAGTAGATTGAAATTCACCACATGACTTCTGAACAAGTCGAATGAAGCTGATTTCCATGAATGACTTTTGTAAAGCGATGCAGAGCTAAGATGTTCACACACACATACAGTACACACACATACACTTCAAGAGGTTTCTATTTACTATTTATAAGCCCCAAAACAATCTGAATGAATGAATGAATGAATGAATACTCATCTTAAAAGATACCTGCTTTCCATTCTGGTATTTCAACAAACTGATTGGTCAGATGGTTTCAAACAGTATTTCTTCACTCACTCATCGTCTATAGCACTTTATCCTGTACTCAGGGTCTCGGGGAGCCTAGTGCCTATCCCAGGACACTTAGGGCACCAGGCAGGGTGCATCCTGAACAGGGTGCCAATCCATGGCAGAGCACACACACATACACACACACTCACACTCATTCACACTATGGGGAATTTGTGAATGCAAATTAGTCTAATCTGTATATCTTTGGACTGTGGGAGGAAACCGGATTTCCCGGAGGAAACCCACCAAGCACGGGGAGAGCATGCAAACTCCATGCACACAGAGACAGGAATCGAACCTGGCTGGGAATCGAATCCGGACTCTGGAGGTGCAAGGCGACAGTGCTAACCACTACACCACCGTGCCGCCTACAGTATTTCTTATTGTATTTAGAATAACAGGGTTATTTTAATGACAATCATGACAGACAATTAAAGTGGATGACCACAGAGTTCTGTCCATGCTGAAGAAGAACCCTTTCACCCAAGTCAAGAACACCCTTGATGAGGTAGGCTTGTCAGTGCTTGAGTCTACAGTCAAGAGATGGCTTTATGATGCAACTACAGGTGCTTCACTACAAGCTGCAACCTGCTGGAAGGGGTCAAGAACAGAAAGGCCAGGTTAGACTCTGCCAGAAAACTTTGTTAGATTCTTTGGACTGCTGGAACCAAAAGACTTACAAGACTTACAGATCAGCAACAGCTGAAGGCAGCTGAAGTAAAGACCTGGCAAAGTATGCTGAGGAAGAAACCTCAGCATTTGGTCATGTCCATGGGATCCAGACTTCAAACCGTCATTGACTGCAAAGGAGTTTTATCCAAATACTAAAATCACTAAAAAGTTTTCTAATAAATTTTTCCAGTTTTTTCCATTATTCATGAGCCCTCAAAATAGTGTGTGTATGGAAATGGCTGTAATTCCTGGCTGTAAAATATATTGTCAAACCTCTTGAATTAAAACTGAAAGTCCTAACTTCACTCTCATCTTGTGAATTTCATTTCAAATGCAACTTTGGCGGTGTACAAAGGCCAAATGCAAAAAAAAAATAAAGTAATAATAATAATACTAAAAAATTTCTGTTTCAAAATGTATGGGTCTGGTAGTACATGCACCTCACACACACATTGTATTGACTGCAGCTTGTTGTTACTCTGACAGGCATCCAAAAATGCACTGAAATCAATCCTATTTCTGACATGGACGGTTTATAATGCTTACACACACACACAAAGGCATGTTCAACATACATTCCTTTCCCCCCAATCTCCGGCATATTCAATTTCACGGAGTTCGATTTAAGCTCGTCACTATACTGTTACATCTCTCAGCTAATTTAAGAAGCGGCTCAACTAATTAAAAAAAGCTAACACACATACTTGTGTATAAATGACTATATAAACGCAGCAGTTAAATGCAGCACCTACACAAATTAATAAAGATACATAGAAATATCCACAAGGTTCATGCACTGTCAGTGCTCAGCCAGAGAATTTATATGAGAGATTTCTGCGAAAAATACAGTTTGTTCAAAGAGGTGATAAGTGGCATCTGGAATAATTATAATTTAATCAAAGCACTGTCACGTCTGATCACGCCAGGCAATCACACGTGGTGCTGAAATACAAATAGAGAAAAAAGAAAAAAAGTTTTATTTCAAAAAACCCCTAAAGTTATCTATAGTTTAAATTTTACTTTAAAGTAGCTTTTATGGCCGTACTGTATGTATAATAATAATCATAAATATATATTTTTCAAAATTCTAAAAAAAAATGTCAGTAATATCAGTACCTACAGTATATACATTCTACCAACAGATCTAACAATAAATAGAAAATTAATCAGTGTCCTAAACTGGACACTCCCTTTCTCCTTTTCTCAATTTATCAAGCAATCCCAATGCAACTTGCTGTCCCTCTATTCCCACCTGCTCATTTCCTGCAGGACTTCACAGGGACTATACCAGAGAAGACTGAGCGATGAAGGGAGGAGTAATTGGAGATGCAAGAAACGAATGAAAAGATGGATTAGACTGAGGCTGGGAAAGCGCTAAGACTTGGGAATCCAATAACAATAGTGGACACAGTTCATCCAATGATTATCAATCAGCACTGACTGAGCAATTTATACACCGAATCAGAGAGAGAGAGAGAGAGAGAGAGAGAGAGAGAGAGAGAGAAGTGTTTACTGCTACAATATTGTTAAAGTCTACATCTGGATCCTGGGGCTGGGCCTAAATTATTAAATATAAGTGTTGTAGAATGTAGAAGTAGAAGACAGCTTCTGATTGTGATTAAACATTATTCTTCTTTATATATTCTGTCTTGGAAGGAAGCTGCTGTACCACAGCCTTTTCAACCTTTTCATCAAAAGGTGTTTATTTCTAAGTTTATAACTACAAATAAAACCATTTAAGTTGTACAGTACAGTAATGACGGTAACCTTAATTTTAATGTTCAAACATGTTTTATTAGAGAGTGAACATGAACTAGCAGGAACCCTATTTCTATAAATGTTTGTTCGGTTCCCTGTGAGAGGGTTAGTCGTCTAATGTAAATTGACTCTCTAGATAACTTCTCAGTCTACTCTGTGGACAGGAGACCCTTACTCAAGGTCCTACTGTATCAATATGCTAAATACTGCATACTTGGAAAGAGAAGCATTGTAGTGGTCCTCCGGAAATTTGCTAATAGCACCGGCATGTTTTGTGATTGGTTTGGCACGGAGGCGTAGTGGTTAGCACTGTATATAAGGGTTTAAAGTTCCGCTTTGGGTCTGTGCATGTGGACTTCTTGCATTGCTCACTTACTCTCTATTGATTACACCATAGTTATGTTTTATTTTGACTCACAGTACACTGCAAAAGTCTTAAGTCGCAGGGGGCCTGGAGTCTATCCAAGAAGACTTATGGCACGAGGTGGGGTACACCCTGGACATACAAATCTGTTGCATACAAATATACATTCACACACTCATTCACACACTACGGGCAATTTTGGAACGGCAAATCTGCATGCCTTTGGACTGTGGGAGGAAACCGGAAAAAAAACAAAAACGGAAGAAACCCACCAAGCAAACTACAAGCTGACAGATTTCAACCATTAAGTCACCGTGCTGCCTCATTTCTTTATATTCAATTCAATTCAATGTATAGTAGATTCAATGAAAAAAATAGGAACAAATTACTGTGACAGGCTGCAAAATGCCTAAAAATACAACTTAAAAATAGAGTTTTTTTTATGTAACGACCTCAGCAGCAACCTCATTTCCCCTCTTGTCTGCATTCAGAATCACAATTATACTAATCACTGCCTTGATCATCTGTCAACATCTGCACCTGGTTCTCACTGGTTCATGCCCTAAGTCATATGGTTTTATATTTGAATGATTCATAGATCACTGTGTGGCTTAACAAACATAAAAAAAAAATTATAATAATTCTCAAAGGAAGAAAAGGCTGGAGAAAAGTTTATTTAGACTACATTAAAAATGCAAGAAAGTCTGTCTGTTTTTGGAATGAAAACATGAACAAATTAGGGGAGACTCAAGACTTTTCCAGTCCTGTATGATCGGTTCAAAATGAAAAAAAAAAAAGATTTGATAAAGTGACACCTGTATCATGTAGCTAGTTTTTGATCTGATGAATCCAAAAGTTAAAATGCTGGTTAGCACAAATTTCACTCCATAGAAAAACACGTAAAACCTGTGCCAAGCTTATATGTGCGGACCAGATGGTATGCTGTGACATCCCCTTGCTGGGAGCAGACGAAAAACAAACAAACAACAACAACAACAACAGTAAAACACATCAGTCACTTCTGATGCATGTGGCCGAGCAAATGATTATCGGTCTGCCTCCTGGTTCTTACTGTGGTTATGCAAACACCTTTACTGGATTCTCTCTCAATGCCATTTACACAATCACCAGCCAGTTGGTAGCTGAGGCCTCAAGACATGAACTGATGCAATAGCACTTATTTCTTGCATACGGCTTTAAATGTTGCTACTCACTTAGTCAGCTATAAGGGAACTTTAGTACACAACAAAACAACTCTGCAGGAAGCCTGAAAAGAGCTGGAGACGAAACCATAAGAGGAGCTGAAAGAAAAATAAGGTTATTGAGAATCTTCAGAACAAGTACAGTTGCAAAGTTGAATCCCAATAGGAGTATGGAGCTACTGTAGGAGTATTTCAGACAAAACATAGGCTGTTAACGCCGGTTTCAGTTCACAGGCAGGGACTTGCGACTAAGCTCATTTAAAAAACCTGTGACCAAGCTAGTTTGAAAAACAGTGTAAAAGTTTCGAAGCTGTAATGGCACGGAATTTCTGCAACAATCATGCAGAAGATGCAGAACTGATTGCCAGTTTGGGAGAAACGCATATAAATAAACCGACTTAAAAGCTCTACGTTCGACAGCTCCTTTTATATTACTAGGAACATACTTGCTAAATCAGTTTGAGGCATTTTCACCTCAATGAGTCCAGTGTACATGGATCAGGTTCTATAAAGCTCAGGGTGCTCCATCTTCTTCCTTCGTAGTACTGTACCTTCAAGCACCTCCCGGCTCTGACCCGTGAATGCTGCTCCCCCCCTTTTGGCCCCGACATGGTATCTGCTACCCAATCTGTCTCACTGAGGGAGCCATTGCCCATTTCTTGCCTTGCCGTGTTCTGGCTTTAACCAGGGGACTAGGCCCTGTTTAGATACCGTTTAGGGGTACAATGTTAGGAGCACCTTGGACTCTTCATCATCAAACCACAGATGGCATTTCGGCTCTTATTTTTGTTTATTCTCATCTTCTTTTGTCTCACTTTGTTAAGATGAGGTCTTGTGGTTAGCACTGTGGCCTCAAACATTTAGGGGCGAGGGTTCAATTTCCATCTCATGTCTGTGTGCATGGAATTAGCATGTTCCTTGGGGGACATGCTTGGGGGGTTTCCTTTAGGTTCTCCAGTTCCCTGCCATGGTTTAATCTGTGTTTCTAAATTGCCTGAAATAAGAGAGTGTGTGTATGTGTGTGCTTGTGTGCCTTGCGACAGTTCGGTACAAATTGGCACCAGATCTGGGGTCTCCCGGGTCTCCTGTGTAGGTTCAGGGCTTCCCACGACGCTATACAAGTTAAGGAGTACAGAAAAATGAGTGAGTGAATAAATAATTACTCACCGTGTGTTCCACATTTCCTCTCCTTACTGGCTTGGCACTGTCTTTTACACGACTAAAAGTTTGTTTGTTAAGTTTGTAAAGTAAGTTAAGTTTCTTTCCTATCAATTTTTTTTTGCGTGTTATTGCTTATTATCCCAACTTAATTAAAGTTTCACATTTCTGCACTTGCATCAGTCTCTTTGTTTAAGTATCATGGCATAATGAGCATGCCAGAGGTGACAGTGCCAAGGAAGAACTGAGATGACATGAGGAAGAAACCCTCAGAGAAACCCGAATAATAAAGGATCCTACTGTATTCCTGTAATTATTTTCCTTCCTTTAACTGTATACCACACATTTATGGCATTTTCGTAAACAGAAACGTATGAGCTTCTGAGCGTTTTGAGTATAAGCATTAGGGTAATTAGTTACAGTCTTTGACTGCTCGGTGATGGAGACTTGGGCAAACGCTTCTTACAAACTTACAGTAAGACCCATAAATTTCATAAAAACACATGGTTAGCACTCTTTATCGAAATAGCTATGCTATTTTAAACTATGCCCACTTTCATTATAAGGTACATTGTCTCATTATATAGCCAGAACTTTTTATGTTGGAAATGTCAATATAAATAAAACACGAGTCCATATAGTACACAGTAATAGATTACACAACAGGTGGAATGGTGGCTTAGTGGTTAGCAATGTCTGTGTTCCGCTTTGGGTCTGTGTGCATGGAGTTTGCATGATCTCCCTGTGCTTGGTGGGTTTCCTCCGGGTGCTCCAGTTTCCTCCCAGAGTCCAAAAACAAGCAGATCAGGTTAAATGGCATTCCCAAATTGTCAGTAGTGTGTATGTGTGTGCCCTGAGATGGATTGGCATGACCTATGTCCTAAGTCTCCTGGGATAGGATTCAGGCCCCCCGTATGCTGCATACGGCATAAGGCGGTATAGGTGATGAGTGAGTGAGTGAGTGAGTAAAAGTGGGGTTATACAATACCAGATATTACTTTAGAGATTTACATTATATCATGCTTACGGTAGGTGGTTCAGTAATTTAGTCATAGTAGAGACTGAGAGTGGACTATTATTGTGTCCATAAATAATAATATTCAGGCATTTCAAGAAACCCTGACCAATGTACCCAACTACCCTGTTAACACCTTAGTACATCATGTTTAAAGACACATTAATGAACTTATCAACCCAAAGGCCCTGAAAATGCCTATTAATGGCTACAATCCCCGACCTTACCAACCTTGAATCGCAATTCACTGCTCTGGCTGATATTCTTGACTTTGTGTAATCCCTGGAGCAAATTTCATAAAAACACCTCAGTTTGATGAACACATTTGAAGCTTTCTTGGGGAGCTTGAATTTGAGTTGAACCCCAGGACACACATCTGAGCAACTGATCAATCAACAACCTCTGATCGAAGAAAGAGGCAACTGACATTTTTCATTTCTCAGTCTCAGATGCACTCCCATGGGTCATAGAGTGTCTGAGGCTGAGACGAACTGCTGAGTCTACTTTTCTGGCCACAAGCTACAAAATGCTGAAGGTGACACTGTAACAAAATGAGATTCGCGTTGGTTTACATAATCCAGTGTTTAAAATGTATTAGTGGTGATTACATCTTCAGTCATCCATCCGATCTGAGCAGTGTTAATAACTGTCATGACAAGGCTAAATGCAAACACACATTCTTGAACTTCGGCAATATTTCAACTGCACACTGCGCACGTTGAGCCGAAAGTCTTTCTCTGTAATCTCTGTGCAAACTGAATCGACTTGCCTTGCTTCTTGTCATTGACCCAAGGACTTTATCACAATAACGGCTTCTAGCAAAGTACAAGAGGCGTTCAGGTCAAACCGCGACTTCTGATTTTGCAGAATGACAGAACATAGTTATGAAAGTAAAAACTTCCTATATTTCTCTATATAATCCACTGATACACTAATGCAATTATCCCAGCATTTCACTAGTGCTTGGATACCACCTTTTGCATGGTTGTGCATGGTTTCTCAGTATAACTTCATCGGACTGCCTGCTTCAAGTCTGAAACGCTGCAAACCCCCCCAGGTTAGGGCTGTATGAGGGATGTGGCAATAACTGCCAGTCAGGTCCCTGTAATGTGCAAGTGGTGTTTGTGAAGAATTGTGTCTACTGTTCCCATAAACAGATGCAACTCTTCCACAAGCTGGCAAGTACTGTATCAGGTGCTAAATGTTCATGGGAACAACGATAGTGGGCTTTGAGCCACCTCGGACGGGATCATCATTCACAGATGTTCGGCCTTCTTTAATACGTTTGCACCGTTCACATGTTTTACCGCGGCTAAGAGTCTCATTACCACACTGTGCTTAAAGTTTTCTATAAACGTCAAGTGGTTTTATGCTGTCATTCATGAGAAATTTCATCACAAGTCCAGGTTCGACTTGAACGCCCCATGTAATAAAGGATTCAGATACAGTCTATGCATAGAAGTGACAGTTCACAGACTAACACTGCTTAATGAATTCCTGGCTTATGTTTTGTGTGCATGTAGTGCAGTACAGTGTATATACAGCAAATGGAGAACTGAAATAAAGTATCCTGACAATGATGACAGATGACAATGGTGGTGGTGATGATGATGATGATGATGATGAGGAAGAGGAGGAGGACTCACCTTTGAGGAGTAGGTATGACCATCTGAGCCACACACTGGATTAGGATGGACAACAGGACAAGGTCTACATTTCCCATGATTCACTCCTCCCATCCAGTGCTTATGGAGATGACTGCCTTTCCTTGGCTTAATGCTGAAACAGAAAATATATTACTTCTGTAGTTGGACAGTTTGTGTAATCTGGGAGTATCAATGAGCAAAATAAAGTGGGAACAGCGCACTGGTTAAAGCTGCGTATTTGTTGAACATCAAAGACTTTTTAAAAAGAGAGCGAGAAAGAGAAAGGAGAGATTATTATAACAGATTAGAAATGTCAGTGAGGTGTGTTGCATGTGAGTCACACTGATTAAACTGTTAACTAATGTGAGGTTAGAAAAGGCCACAGCGCTGCCAGTGTATCTGCTTGTTTTCTCTCGGGGCTGAGTATCTGTATCACACTGTGAGTGGATTAAATAGCCCTCGATCCCTCTGGAGAGATCTCCTTTTCACATCAGACCCAATCACACTCTCTCTCTCTCTCTCTCTCTCTCTTACATACAGTACATACAGTACACACTACCAAACAGGAGAATACAAACTCTCTACTTTCGTCATTTTCCGAGCTTCTGCATTGATTTGGGTGTTTTTTATGGTACTAACTGTACAATTTTTTTGCAATTAAATACAATAAAAATCGGCTCACAGGAGAAATGTTGGTCACCGTATTGCCCTAGGCTCTCTAAAGATAGATAGAAATGGTTATATGTTGAACAAATAATCTCTCTATACAGTACATAATTCTTGACTGAATTCCTGACTATAGCTATTTCATATAAGATGAATTCAGGTATACTGGGACAACTAAATACTTATAACATAGACAAAACCTGTGTTAAAAGTCAGATGAGATGAGAAGCCAGAACGAAAAACCCACTGACTCTCACTTATGGTCTATACCCCTTAATCCTGTATACAGGGTCGCGGAGGGCCTGGAGCCCATCCCAGGAGAAATGAGGCAGGATACACCCTCAATGGGGTGCCGATTCATCACAGGGCACACACACACTTACGATAAATCACACTATGGACAATTAGCCTAATGTGCATGTCTTTAGACTGTGGGAGGAAACCGGAGAACTGGGAGGAATCCCACCAAGCCTGGGGAGAGCATGCAAACTTTATGCACATGCACATTTTACAGTATGTTTTATATTTTGTTCTTATCTTCTATAGCTTCTATAGCTATCTTCAGTAGCTAAAGTTTTTCTATATTTTATTTCTTATTTTATTCCATAATTTATTACTTATTGATAATCTTTTCATAAGGTCACAGACGATCGTATGAGCATTTCACTGCATATCGTATTGTGTATAACTGTGTATGTGACAAATAAAATTTCAATAAACAATTGCCCTGGGGAGAGAATCAAACACTCTACACTGGAGATTTAGGGCCACAGGACGCAAAACACCAAAACACCATTCTTCGCACCTTTGGGACCTGTGCAAAACAGCACACTGTCTCAACATCTCCTCCTCATGTAAGCAAAATACACATCTGGCCTGTCCATTTAATGAGAAAGAATAAGTGGTTTATCAGACCAGGCCACCTTTTTCCATTGCCCCTGGGCCAGTTCTGATGCTCATGGGCCAGTTCTGATGCTCAGTTCTGATAACATTAATGCCATTACCATTAAATCCCACTGTAGGGCTTAGGTTCCCCTTTTCCCTGCTTCATTGTGTTTATTGTGTTGTCTGACACCACGACATTACAAATAGATCTCTTTGGTGCTGTGGGTTTTGGGGATGAGCCACTATGGATCGGACTTGCTTGTCCATTGCATCCAATAGGAGCTTGATCAAACTGGGATCTGGGGAGTTTTGGGGCCGGTCTGCTGCTTGAGATATTTGTTTTCTGAGCCCTGGGCGAGCTGTGGTGCACTTGGTGTTCTTGTGCGTGCCTGTCGTGGCCAGCATTGAAAATTTTCTGCAGTTTGTGCTCCATTGGCTTTTCTGAGGGATCAGACTGGATGAACTGTCCATTGCTCCCTGTGGGAATGGGTGCGCCTTGTTGAGCAGCTCAGTGGGTAAGGTATTGGACTATGGTTCGGACGTTCCCACGTTCAAATCCCACAACCACCAAGTTGTGAGCAAGAGCTTTCAGTCTTTGACCTTTCCTTCTGTTGAATTGAAGCAGATGGACTAGCCTTCGCTTTCCATATGCAATGAACTTTGGGTTCTCATGATGCGGTTCTTTGGACCACTTTTGGTACAGTAGGTACTAAGCACTGCCTAGCAGGAACACCACACAAAGCCTTCTGTTTTGGAATGCTCTGAGCCAGTTGTCTAGCCATCACAGTTTGCGCCTGGTCGAAGTTCTTCGAATCCTTACTCTTGCTAATTTTTCCTGCTTCCAACACATCAACTTTAAGGAATAACTAACTGTTCATTTGATGCCTACTATGTCCCATCCCATGACTGGTCACATTGTAATGAACTAAGTAATGTCATTCAGTTCATCTGCCAGTGGTTTTAATGTTAACATAACATGTATTACTGGAACAAAATAATTTAAAAAAAAGTGGGTTTAAGTCAACAAACTAGTTGTACAGCATTTTTGTGTATTATATATTTTTATGTATTGTCACTTAGCTTTTGGTGATGGTTTTTAATGTGGGTTATACTTAATCTGTCCATACCAATTTTTTAGAACTGATCAATTATATATTTGGAAAATATCAAACATTTTCTAACCCCTATTAGAAAATATAGTTATAATTTTTAATATAATATAGTTATTTTTCTTTCTGTATCGCTTTATGAAAATAATTACAGCATGCTACTTTTGGCCAGAATCAGAAAATATAGGAAAAAATTACATGATTTTACAAAACAGTAGACTATGATATAAAAACTAAAAATCATTCTCAAATTTATTCAAATTATTTCAGACATGTGGCTTAGTGGTTAGCCTTGCACCTCCAGGGTCTGGGTTCGATTCCCGCCTCGGGTCTGTGTGCATCGAGTTTGCACTCCATGTACTTTGATTTCCTCCCACAGTCCAAAGACATGCAGATTAAGCTAATTGGTGTTTCCAAATTATCTGTAGTTGAGTGTGTATGTATGTGTACCCTGCGATGGATTGGCAGGATAATTCGGTACAGATGATGAATGAGTGAGTGAGTGATTTGGGCTTTATCACTTCCTGAGGATTTTGTATGTCTTCATAACACATATCACCTTTTTTTATTTAGATCAAGCAGCAGAATTATAAAACTCAAGCTCTGACATCATGGATCAGTGCTTACCCATAATTACACCGATCTTTTCAACGGCAAACACATCATTCAAAATAATTTCTAATCCATTATTATTTATTAATGTGTCACACATTAATTAGAATCTACTGATACCAATTTTTTATGCATTCATTTATTATTTACATGCAAACCATCTGCCTAATGGTTGTCATTGTGTAAACTAGTGAGAAGAAAAAAAATGATAGTCTCACATAATTAGCTAGGCAATAATGACACATTAGCATTAGCTTTGTAGTGAACATGATGTCAAAGTGTGTAAATAGATGAGGTATTATTCTCACAAGCTTGGGTGTTATGTTATCACAGGATTTGGCAGTTCACCGGCTACTGTGTGTTTGCTCATCAAGAAAGAGTGAGTAATTATAGCTAATGAACTTCTGCGCTCTCTCAGAGGTCCAATGCATAATGAATGTAGTTTGAATTATAATAAGGTGTGGGTTAAAGAGGAAAAGGGCAGGGCCAAACACTTTGACGAGGTCAGGTCTCATAAAGACCTCTAACAGGACGCTGATCACATGACTGCTGGGAATGTAAGATTATTTGGAAAATGAAAACTAATTTTAGAGCTTTATTAGGCAGAGCCGGGTCGTTTAGCTTTTCATCGTGTTTATGACGTCGTTTTAAAGTGCAGATGGCAGTCAGATGGTGATTCGCTATTAATGGGAGATTACGAGAGTCAGCTGTTGGTGATAGAGTGAAGAGTGCAACATAGCTAATATCAGTTCAGCTCTCAAGCTCTGCTGGAGGTAACTCTAGCCAGAGATCATTAGAAAGCGAGAGAGAGAGAGAGAGAGAGAGAGAGAGAGACTTACCTGTGCTGTGGAGGTTTGTGATTGGTGCAGATGGCCGTTTGGAGGTCATGACTCACACACACTTTGTGAGGAGGACAGTGTACCTTCATACAAGGATCTTTAGTAATGTCCAAACCTGTCAAAGAAACACAGGCGGATTAGAACCTCACCTTTGACTATTTCTCTATTCGTAGTGATAATTGGTCTTGCAGGAGAACATCTCTGCCTCAGAACAACAACATCAAGGTAACTCTGAAATGTGCCACGGCAAAAGCGACACCAATTAGGTAGTGGTTAGATTTCCATATATAAGCATATCACAAGCACCCATGCTGAAAGCTTAAACACTTCTGGCAATCAATAATTGTCTTCTTATGGGACTGATTACAGTATAAAGCAGCAGCAGGAACAGGAACACTACTGTGAATGCATAATGGTGTCTAATTTGAGGTTTTTTTTTCTCCTGACTCACTGGATAGCATGCCACCAACTTTACACCTAGATATCACTGCTGCACCAAGGAGATCACACCGCAGGCATTCACATCTCTTTCACATTGCTTGTCAACTGTAAATAAACACACTCGGTTCTTCACGGTTAAATCACCTTGTGTTAGGGTTTATGAGAGTCTACTCAGCTCGATCACATTAAATATGGAACAATAAACATGTGTGCTGAACAAGGAAGGATTTGTTGGATTTTATACAAGGAATGGTTATTGATTTATCAATTGATTGATTGATTAATTCCTTCATTCAGGAACTTTCCCAGCAGAGATGTTTGGTTGTCAGAACGTTGTGGTGACATTACCATTACAGATGTTGGGACAACTTTGGTAATAGGTTGTTTTTGAACGATAGAATTACTTCGATTAAATTATGTCAGAACAACGCTGACTGCATGACGATAGGATAACAAATGACCCTAACACAATGTTGAAAAAATGACTTGAAAAATCAAATTAATACCAAAAAGAAGGCCATGAGCAGGATCAGAACTCCAGTCATGGTAATATTTACGAAAGAAAATAAAACAAAGAGGTGACATTACAGCACAAAGAGACATGAGACACAAACACCATGTAGGAGGGAAGCTGTTGTGGCCATCCTGATCGCTGATTAGAATTCGAAACAATGTTAAAAACTTAAGCCACCATGGATATTGGCGGACATTGTGTGAATAGTCCGCCAATATAAGCATTTTGTATAAGACCATCTGCCTAATGACTAATTGTAAATGGTATTGTTAATCAGCATAAAGGTGCCAAATAAACAAATATAAAAAAATATTCAACATTATCTCAACGTCATTCTAACTTTCAAAATCAACATTGTCTTGTGGATGTCATCGCAATTACAAGTAAATTACAATGGTCGTGTTCCGGCTGGCTTAGTAATCAATTTATCTTTGTCAGGGTGATCACGGATCTCAAGAATCCAGTCTCAAGAACACTGGGCACAGGACAAGAACAAATGGGGCACCAGGGCACTGCAGGGCACCGTTTCTAAGTAATGACTTGTCCAAATGGTTCAATTTGAATATTAAACAATTTTGGTTTATACTCATTTTTACATTCATTCTAATTCAATAGCAGAATTATTCTGCTCAGGGTCACAGAAGATCTAGGGCTTAACTGGAAGTGAGGCAAGGATTTATTGCAGGACTGTTTCCACGACACCCTATTATTTTTTATTATTATTATATTTCCATTGCTTGAAAGGGCAGACTAGTACTATGGAAAAATATCACCCTGACCAAATTCTCCACTAGGTCATGGGCAGGTGATACTTCAGAGGTGTGGGAGCATTATTGTTATTACAAAGTCAATCTAATATTCTTAAATAATCCACTTGTTGGAAAGTAGCCACCTGCAGAGGAACCTGAATTACGCTGCAATTGAGATTGCAAACTGTAAACTTAGCCCTGCAGGAATAAAGACGCTAACAACTAAACAATGCAATCTCTAACGAGATACCTGGGCAGGCGATTTTAGAATTTCTTTTCACCTTGAATCAAGAGGAACATGAATGGATAGATGAGTAAATAATAAATTGATATCTACAGTATATGTACGAACAGAATTCTGAAAATCGCCCTGAGGAAAAGAGAAATCTCTGCTTCTGTACTGTGTGTAAAACTTTCCAATTTAGAGTAAGTGCTTGTGATAAATTAACTAGCATTCAGTAAAATCCAGAGAGACAGAGTACAGAGGCATGCTAGTGGAAAATCTCTACAGCTCATGAGGTGAGGAAGATGTGTGTGTTTTTTTTTTAAGCAAATGCTTTATCACATACTGTATACACTCCATCAGCTTGCTCTGAAAGCATATTGTTATTCCTGCTTTTACAAAGAGGAAGGAAAAACTGTAAAAGACAGACAGACAGACAGACAGACAGCGAGACACAGAGAGCAAGAGGAGGGGGATGTGGGATGCTTAGTGCTGCAGTGCAAAAGAAAAAGGAGGTGCGATGTTTTTGAGAAATGCTGGCTTGTGCTTTTTCCGCTGACGTTTCCTCTGCTTTCATTTGTTGCAGGAGATGCAGGGAGCATGATTTACTGATCACATGACTACACTGGGTTTTGACTCTCCCTGGATTTTGACCTTGATGGTGGATTGTAGATGTTTTGCTTTCAATAAATATATTTGTATGAAAATCTTAGTATTCAATGCCCTTAGTGGAAACCATCCTGATATATATCCAACACGGATGTCAACAGGGTCATGAGCTACTGTTTAAATACAATCAGCTATAACATAATCACCACTGCCAGACGAATTGAATAACATTTGAATGGCGCCAGAGCCACCACACAAGGGGAATGTAGGTGATTTTAATGTTATGGCTGATCTAAATATATTTAGATTACTGAGACAACAGACATTCCTCATGGAGAAGGGTTTTCCAACACCTAACGACACCCACTGAACCTGGTAATTAACGGATTTTAGATTGAATCAGCTGTGTTTGAACAAAAGAATCACCAGAGCGTTGGACACTAGCCCTCCAGGACTGAAAAACCCTGTCACAAAGTATGATGTACGTAAACAACCTTATTTAGGTTAATGAAGGCTATTATTGGAACGCATTACAATTTAAAAAATGCAACATACCTGTTTGGTTATTATTTACAAATGAATAATGCCAGTGTATGTGCTTAAATTGCTTTAATTACATAATTCTTCTCTGCGAACCTTAATCCCTTGAACGCATGACCCCATTAATGACCCATGCTGAA
Source organism: Leiocassis micropogon (assembly GCA_028565275.1). Lineage (NCBI taxonomy): Eukaryota > Metazoa > Chordata > Actinopteri > Siluriformes > Bagridae > Leiocassis > Leiocassis micropogon. Next base: position 5,433,761 of record JAOVVA010000010.1, read on the forward strand.
TGTAATTCAGCATGGTTTCCACTAGGGGTGCTAAACCTCAACATGGTTCATTAGTTGTCTTGATTTAAGAAGTCTGAATTATGAGCTAAGAAAACACTTGAATGAGCACCAGCAGTTTGTAAGGTATTCAGGTCCTATGAGCATTCTTCGCTCACACACCACTTTTAGAGTTTGGAATAAAGCTGCATGTTGTCCAATGAAGTATTCAGTAAAAAGATAAAACTGGCAATTCCCTCCTTTAATATACTTATTGAGATGTCAATAAAACTAGACAGACTGCCTAAAGAATAAAATCCCAGCAGTGAAGAATTTCCTGCGTAAGCACCATCTCCACATGTCTGACGCCAAGCCCATGCAACTCAGTCTCTATCATACTCCATCCTTCAAGAAATGTCTCTAAAGAGATCCATTAAGACTAAACCCTAGCAATGTTTTGGATCTCAGTCAAACTCCTTCTTCACTGCCTGTTACTAAACAGTGACAATTACTGTCATGATCTATCCCATGTTATAGCTTTATATGAGTCATACCCATGTGTGTGCTTGTGTTAGATTGTAGACCAGCTGGATCACAAATTTTCTTTATCATCATGGCATAAAATGATTTCAGGATGTTATTACTTTAAATTCAAGACTGGTATCACATGGAAACAGCATTCAGTCTTGTCTCTAATGGTCAGTGGAGAGGTTGATGCCTCAGGGGCCATAGAAGAAATGTTATATGGAACTGCAAACTATACATGACTGCAGGTTCAACTCAGTCAGGCGGGCATGTTGTCACTTTGTTGTCACCCCCCCCAATGTGATCTCATATATCTTGTCTTCTTGGTGATTGTTGGCGGTTGCCATCCACTATGTTGCATTAGCGACACCTTCTGGTCTTGATCGCCCTCATCTTCTGTTCAGTTTAAATCGTCTTTTCTAGTCGTGTCGCCCTTAAGAAACCGATCAAACACTTTCTTACTTGTCCCCTTTCTCCATTTTATAAAATACATTTCAGTGTACTCAACCTTTCCAAATTCCCATTGCTCCTCCCCTGAAGGGTGAGGATAGAGCTCTCTGTGTCTACATGTCTTTCTTCATTTTCCCAGAGGATGATGTCTGTGTCTCCTCCAAGTTTCTAGCCCCTTGTACTGTGTGCTCAACCTCATATATCAATAGATCCCCCCCCCCAACCTACTCCCATTTCTGCTCAACTCCACTACAGAGCTACAGGAAATGAGAATAGACAAGCAGATAGCGAGTCTGCTAATGGCTAACCTATCCTTCTTTAGCTCTTAAAAGGTTATGTTACTGTAGCAGTTAGCAGTTAGTGGCCAACTCCTAAAGGCTAACCTGGAATCTTTAGCCCTTAGTTGTTTTAACCAATATATCACTAAATATTGAGGACATCATTGAGAATAAATGCTTTTATACATAATATTTCCCTTTTTTTGTTCCTCAGAAAAGCAGATGGGAAAAACCTGAGTGTGCAGTCCTTGATAAAATCTCAAAAAATGGGTGTTTCCCATTAGTGCATTCTGATTGGCTAGGACTTCCTTGAAGGGTTGTTCATATAAAGCTGTAGACACTGAAATGGCAGATAAAAAAAAAAAGTGTGAAATAGAAGGAATTTTCAAGCATGCCAGAATACATGATCCGAGTTGAATTTCAGCTATAAAATTAACAGATGCGTTTTGGAGCACTTTAATAGAGTGCTTATGCAAACCTGCTTTAAAAAGGGGTATTATATAGGATATGACCTTTAAAGATGGCATTCATGTGGCACAAGAAGATACTCTATGTACTGTACAGTTGTGCAGCAGCTTCGCAATGCCCAAATAAACAGATCCATTTCCCGATGGCACACCGACAACTCTACCCGTACTTAAACAGCTGTGAGCGCACAGTGACTGTGACTGACTTGCCACCTTTATTAAGTTTCTCCAGAATACAAGCTGTAGTCAATTAATGTTTGGAAGCATGCTGTTTCCTCAAACAAGTTGCTGACAGATGGTCTATTATGGTATACTGGAGGACTGTCATTGATCCAGATTCCCAGTACACATCCAACATTGGAAGAGCCTTTCAAGAAATTCTTTGGTTATTCACCTGAATTTACAATATTTCTGTATATACTTACTGACACATCTTAAACTGACACATCTTAAGCCCCTGTTTGTCACCAAGGGTAATCATGGGCATCATATGTACCTCTGTAATATACTGTAAATGTCAACCTGGTATTCCTTGACCTTAGCTACAAATTTCTTAGACCTGTCCAAGGATGTCCAAAGGATTGAGCAGGTAATTCAAAATCTAGTTTGCACTTGCTTCAAGTTGGTAGTTTCTGGTGGTTAATGCAGTTCCCCCAAAAGCTCACTGTATTCTAACAGCACTACAGGTTGGCAACTGTGTTGAAGTGTTGCTGCTACTCACTGGATGGGTGTCCATTTTTTGCACATGACTGATTAATCTGAGCATTACCAAGCATCCATATATTGTTCGTCATGTGCTCTAATTCTCTCTCTCTCTCTCTCTCTCTCTCTCTCTCTTTGTTTTGGGGGGAGAAATCCTTGCAACTCTGTTGAGGGCCAACCTATGTCCCTGTACTGTATATGGCTCTAAGCATGGCATGAAAAAAACACGTGGCCTTGCTGGCCTACCAGGCTGCCTGGAATGTTTCTCTTTGTATAGCAACCACACAAACATCTAATTCAGTGCCATCAGGCCATGTAGCACTGGTCAAATGGGACAAACATCAAGCTATAGAGCTGCTCTGGCAACCAGTCTTTTCCCTTTTTCTGTCTTAATCTCCATCTCTTTCATGTCACCTCTATAACCTTCATGCGTGCTCTCTCTCTCTTTCTCTCGCTCTCTCCCACACTTTCTGTACTAGTTTGATGCCAAACCTGCTGTTGTTCTGGAGTGCTGCCATGCCAGCTGGGCAGTAATTCTGCTTTGCCATTCGCTGATCTTACATTCTGCTACGATCTCCGTGTCCCTGCTTCATGTCATTGCTCCCTTGGCAACATCGTCATGTGGTCATTGTTTTGGTTTCGGTTCCTGCGTTGGTCTAGTATCTGTCCCCTGTTAGTCGTTGGTTCATTTCTTGATGATTTTCACTTGTCTTTTGTTGCATATGATTAACTTAGGCATTAGCAAACTTTTGTATATCCCTGTGTCTGCAAAGTCTTGTGTATAGGACTGAGTACCAAGTAGTCCTTACTTAATACTTAAAACATTTATGCATCGTGCTTTTGTAAATAATTTAATGGAAACTCATTATCGGTCCATTTTACTGCCCAGGCAAAATATACTGTTTAAGTGCTAGCACTGTTACATTAGAATTGATCAATTGGTTTACTCACATGTTGCTTGATCACTGGAGAATATGATACCAAAATGTTAAAACAAAATATTACTTTCATCTGTCATCATCATCTCTCTCTCTCCCTCTCTTTTTGGTCTCTATGGATGGGGATCACTAACAGCCATTATTTACTCATTACTCACTCATCGTCTACACCGCTTTATCCTCTATACACGGTGCATGGGGCCTGGAGCCTATCCCAAGAGACTTAGGGCACGAGGCAGGGTACAGCCTGGATGGGGAGCCAATCCATCACAGGGCACACACATAGGCCTTTTTTAAGGATCATTTTATTTAATTTTTAAGTTTATTTTATTTTTCAGTTAAAGGTTCACACGCAATGTGCATAGTTTCAAAATGTATGACATTAAAGTTTATGAAAAGCAAACTATCGCATTCATCTCTCTCTCTCTCTCTCTCTCTCACACACTTTCTTATGGTGGAGTTTATGTCAGTAATGATGGTTACTGATGACTCTGAAATCTGTTAGTACTAACAGATACTGATTACCCCTGAGTGTGTCAGTGATGATGGTTACTGATCACCCCAGATGTCAGTAATGATGGTTACTGATCACCCTGCAGTGTGAATCAGTAACAACGGATCTGCAGGTTGTAGCTTGGGCTGGTCAGGCACCCTCACAGCCCATAGTTTAATCAGCAACTGCTGCGAGTCATTATTATCAAATCTAGTCTTTCAAACTAGAGTTTTACATAGAGAATCTTCATGCACACATAGTAGCACAGCCCACACACACACACAATTTTATCAGAAGACAGAAAAAGAAATAACGTCTAAAAATGTCAAAGCAAAAGCACAGTCAAAGACATCAACATTCAATAAAGAAATATGATGAAACCTTTAAAAAGAAGAAAAAAAAGTGCCCTACTAAAGCTGTATTGGAAGGTGGAAAAGCACTGAATCTAAGTATTATCTGGAATGCTGCCTTCAGACACAGCTACATCTATAATTTTTAAGACGCTAAAAATATAGCGTACCTTTGTTTACTACATCTCTTTAAAATGGAGGACATGTAGTAGCACAAATAAATTAATATAATCAAATAAAATACTCAATAATGAAATAATTATAGAAAATACATACAATCAGAGGCTTAATGGTTAGCACTGTTGCTTTGCACCTCCAGGGTCTGGATTCAGTTCCCACCTCAGGTCTATGTACATGGAGTTTGCATGTTCTCCCCATGCTTAGTGGGTTTCCTGCGGGTTCTCCGGTTTCCTCCCACAGTCCATAGACATGCAGATTAGGCTAACTGGTGTTCCCAAACTGCCTGTAGTGTGTGAGTGATTGTGTATGTGTGTGTGCCCTGCCATGGAACCCTGTCCAGGGTGTACTCCACCTCATGCCCTAATTCAAAATCTTTTTCAGGGTCAATGCAAAGTTTCTACAAATAAAAAATAAAGTGAAAGACTTTCAATTTTTTTTTTAGGGAAGGAAAAAAATACTTACAATAACCTAGTTGCATAAGTATGTATACCCCTAAGCGCCTAATTTCATTACATCACTTTTAGGCTTTGGCATTGGCACATCTTAAAACGCACGCTACTTGAAAAAAAATTATTCTAGATCCATCAAATTGTGAGAGCATCGTCTATCTACAGCTTGCTTCAGGTCACTCCACAGATATTTAGTTCGATTCAGGTCTGGCTTCTTGGCTATTCAGAAACTTTGAGCTTCTTTTGGTTCAAAGAGTCATTTTTCTGTTGATTTGGACGTGTGCTCCTGGTCGTTGTCCTGCTGCAAGGTGAAAGTCTTTTTCATCTTTAGCTTACTGGCAGACGCCTGAATGTTTCGCACTAAGAGCAAAATATTTGAAGCTATTCATAATCCCATCCACCTTGATAAATACTTGAGCACTGGGTGACCATGGCTTTAGCAGTGAAATGAAATCTAGAGTGAGCATGTTAAGAAAATCCTTCAGAAACATCAGATTTTTTGGGGTTTAAGAAGAATGATTTCATTGAAGCCAGCTGTATGATAATTACAAAAGTTGAGATCTGTGCATTCTGAACACAGACGCAAGGCTATTTACAAGAGGTGCACAAACTTATGCAAACAGGTTATTGAAGGGTTTTTTTTCTAAAAAAAAAAAAAATGAAGCTGTAATTCCATATTGAAGGTGGGAAAAATTTGACTTAATTTTAAATTACATTTACAGCATTTGGAAGACGCCGTTATCCAGAGCGACTTACATTGATCTCATTTATATAACTGAGCAGTTAAGGTTTAAGTGCCCAGCAGTGGCAGCTTGGCAGTTCTGTGGTTTAAAGTAACAATCTTCTAATAAGAAATCCAATGTTTTATCCACTGAGGTACCACTTGATATTTTAGCAAGAGTCTGTTGACTATTTCATATCCATTTTAATTTGTTAATCCAATAATTGTAACATTTGTTTTTTATTTCTAGTGCGGAAGTGGTTAGGTAATGGTTGCATTAACACATTAGTGACTTCGACCTAATCTGGCAGGAAAGGACAATTTCCCAACCTCTCCTTACAACATTACTGTATTTAATCTATTTATCTATTTATTAAAATCTTTTACTCGCAGCTACACTGACTAGCCATTTGTATCATACAAGTTACTTCGTAGGTACACAGTTACTAAAAGAATCGAACATCAAAGCTGAAAAAAAAACTGCTATGTTTAAATGCATAATATTTCTTCAATACAATTGCAATAATTCTGATTAACTTAAATATTAACATGGATTCAGATCTGATAACTTATGTGTTTAAATGCTTAAAAACATTTAATCAAAATATAAAATTTTTGACATGTGCTCGGTGTGAAGAGCAGATTTTGCTGCATAGCTCATAAACTCTTATCTGTATACATGTGAAACCTGGTACACATTTAGATCTTATTGAGCTGAACAACTTTCTCTCTCTACTCAACAGGCAGACACTTATTTTGGGTTGTTCGCAAAATGCACACAATGGATTTTGATATACTACACTTAGGGGATTTATACGATCGCCACCAAACTGGACCAATATGCAAAATTGCGAAGGGATTTTTGATATCTCAAACGGTTCTAAATGTGGCTAATAACTTCTTGAGTGACATCATATTGAGCAATATTACATTGAGTGACATCATATTGTGATGCTTTCCCTACCCCCAGCATCAGGGTTTTTTTGGAGGTTTTAACATGCTCGAATAGCACACAGGTTGTGAGGTGCGCCTGGGCAGCAATGGCATGGGTGTTTAGGCCAGATCATTATTGGAAATATTTAAAGAAATATTGTCCATGACACTGATAGAAGATTAAAGTGCAATTAGTAAGATGTAAGGTGTTTTGTAAGATGCAGTCATTATAAATAAATAAATGTTAAGCAACAAGGCTGGTGTATCTAGTAAATGTAACAATAGTTTTTCTGTACATTTCTGTACTGTTTTTCTCCTTGTTTCTATATTTGTCATTCTTATCTCTCCCTTCATCTCTCTTTATCTCAAACCCTCTATTTTTTCTATTTCTTTTCTATTTTTTTTTTTCCAAAATTTGTTTCAATGGAAAATATAAAAATAATTAATGCTCATGTAAAATGAGCAGACTCTATTTATAATACACCATATTAAATTGTTCCCCAAACCAGTAGTTGAATGAAAAGCACAAAGGATCTTCCTCTCTGCCAATGCTCCCCCCGTCCTTTCTATCTCCTTCCATTTTGCATTCCTTCTACAGTGATGTAATGAATAATCAGTGGATTCATTTCACAGAAATATGAAGAAGATTGCATTCTCTAAAAGACTTCCTCCAGATTGTCACTATGGAAACAGCAAGGGCTGGGGGGCAAGTGGGGTCGCAGCTGAACACAAGTTTTATGGCATTATGATTAAAATTAAAAGAGATAGACATGAAAAGAGAAACAGAGAGAGGAGCAGAGTATATGAAATAATCAAATAGCAGTAATTTGGGATGTAACAGAATATCTGATTATCTGGATTGAAAAGATAATGAGTTCTTTACATGATCTACTGTATACAGTACTATATATGCAGATACTGTATAACTGGAGCAGCGTCGTTCTTGTTTCACCTCCAGCGTTTTCCAGTATTTATAGAGTAAGCACCCATATTTCATTTTAAAATAATCTCCTTCTCAGTTTGCTTAATTTCATATTAACTATCTCACAAGTTGCATTAAGCACTCATACAAAGCGGTAATGGAAACATTTGAACTGTGGAGGTCTAAGAAAGTGGACGCTTTCTAGGGTGCTCAGCAAGTGTAGTGTCTACTGGGATCTAGAGCTATATCCGGTTTTCTCTAAAGCTGTTTGTGTGATCTAATGTGTATAATCAGCAGACCTTCCCCACTGGAAGTGTTAATATGTCATTAGGAAGGAGGTGGAGTGTCGCACACTAACTCCCCCTGTAAAATTACCACCATTCTTCCAGTTCCAGTGATGTGTGACTTCTAATATCCCCCCTGCAGAGACTAAAACGGAAAATTTGCTATATATGTCCCAGCACATCCAATGACAGAGGAAGAAGGTTGCCTGACTGTTAATTTTTCCTAGATGAGCAGTAATAATTATAAGAATAACATTTTTGTTTTTAAAAAAGTGCAGTCAAATCGTTAGATTTTATTTATTTACGGCAAACATTGATTTGTGCCGCTGCTATTTTTAAGCTGTTGAATGAATACTGTATCAAACAGCAATTCAATTTGCAACCACATAGCCTACAAATTACATTTCCTGCTCTGATGCTTTTAAAACTACACTTGTAAGGGCATTTTCCATATTTCTGAACTGTCCATGAGGATGTGCCAAATACAAACATGTGCCAAATATCAAACTTGTATTTGCCTGATTTTCATATTTATAGAATCCTAACCTTACAAAAGGAATAATACAGTATGCCCTAATATTATTAAGGATGTATTGTGAGACAATCATTTAACAACCTCGCAAACATGAGTGTCATATTGCTTTTGTGCAACATTTCTCCTACTGACAAAAATGTGTTTGAAGACACCAGATTGTTTTTTCTGATTATTTTTTTTTTCAATCTAAGCTCCAAAAAATAGTTTGTACAGGGTTTAGGGTCAAACGCTGCCAAGCACTTACTTCAGAAGATGATTGGTGGGCTGTTTGCTCACTAATTTGTGAAGGCAATGTTTTATGTTACATACTACATTTCACCTCATTCTTTGGTGACTTCAAAATTGCCAAATGTGATGTTTCAAAATTGGTGCCTGTATTCAAGCTAGCTCAATTGAATGAACAAAATGCTGATGTTCTAGAATTTGTAGGTTGATGTCTATCCAATGTGGAGTGAGCACGAGTGACTACAAACCCTGTCAAACGGTGTACAAACCTTTAAACACTATTTACCAATGAAGTACCAAACGACTACTCAAACTTCATTACTAGTAATGGTTGTCAGTAACTATTCCATAATCGATCAACGGTTTGATTAAACCAATCAATGATCAATTAAGAATCGGTTTAACCAAACAGTACAATGCTTCTTGTACTCATTGTGTTTCCTTAAAATCAATCCCACCAGCATTCACAATTACTGTATCCAGAGTACATTACACCTACGTGGATCAACTAGGATAACTTGCATAAGCATCTATTACTGAATAAATTAATGCTAGAAACACAAAAGCGATCTGTCAAAGCAATCTGTCAAAGCAAACAATCTGTCATTTTATGACAACAAGTATTTACTATTTATGCATGCTCCTTGTAACACACTCATGTTGCTGTTTTTCTTTGTTGGTGGTTTTGTACATATATTTTTTAAACCGATGCACGCCCACATCCAGAAGGAACATGTTTCTGCTACAAAATGGTTGCCCTGGTGCGCAGAAAAAGAACATGGCATGTTTTTTTTTATAATAGATTGCCTGAAATGCACAGGAAATCAAGGGATGATAATCGATGATTCTCCCATTAATAGTAAAATTTTCAAGCATGGTCAAAATTAATTTCGTTGGCTACAATTTTTTCCTGCAAAGTCAACAAGCTGTAAAGAACTTTGTTGAACTTCCTGAGTACATTTTTCTTTTTAACGATATCAAGATTGTAGTGATTCAGAACAAATTCATGCATGTAGAGAAAGAACCCTTACAATAACAAAAATCAGTGCACATAATGTGCAAAACAATGCATAATTACTTAAAATTACACTCAATTAAAACAAATATTGTGGAAGACTTGATAGGTGACCAAAAAATGTTAGTTCTATATACTGTACAGCATGAAATCAAATGCCCTCAAACAAAACTCCCTGTACAGCTCAATGACTGGCCTTTCCTGCATGGAGGATGCAATGCCTACAGTGGTGCGTAGGAAGTTTTTCCAGGCTGATAATGACCTGGGAGTTGAAGCAGCATGTTCGACTGCACTCTCAGCAGCATCCAAAAACAAGTCTTATTCAACTCTTGTCAGCTCGCATACTCCTCCTTGGCTCCCAGCCAGCCTAGTAGCATTTGATAGTAATGCTCATGCAATATTTTGCTCAGCACTGGCCATGATCGAATTCAATATTTTATTCAATATTAAAGGACCAGAAAGATGTGGGAGTATGAGGGATCGGTCAGAATTCTTAGAGGAGTGTGTGGAAGTGGGAATTTGAAACACACCTCTATACTTCATATAAAACATATTGGACTGGCACACATTGTACCTAAGCCCAATAAAAGCTCATATTTGACCATTCTTTTGACAAGTTAACAAAAATCTCAGAGCCCTGCCGCAGTGTATCTGTTAGTGCTCCGGCTAAAATCCAGATAATGGTCATGACTCATCTTTTTCACTCCTTTTCCCAATGCGCCCTTTCAGTGTTTATGTAAATGTGCTAGTGCTGAACCATGCCTCAGAAAATAGCAAAGCTGAGCAAATAGCTTATTGTTATATGAGGTCCACATAAGAGGGAAAATCTAATTGGCTTGTTTAAACCCTGGTCAATACAAACACTTTTCGTTACATGGTCTTAATGAATATGTGTAATTAAATTGACTACTGTCAATTTACAATAGACCAAAGACAAGATAAGTAAGTTTTTTCCTGATTTTTAATTTTTTTTAACAATATGCTATGCTGTCTATACCGTTATAGTTAACTATGTATTCGACTAATCAAATCATGAGCACATTTACAGCCACCATGACTCAAAACTAGCTGAGTAGGATTGGTCAGTCATGATCGAACTCTGCGTGTGAGTGGGAAGAAGGGATGGGTGGGCAGGATGCTAATAAATGAAGAAAGCTCTATAAGGTACAACTGCATGTAGAGATGGAAATCATTTCTTGCACTAAATGTGAAAGCTTATATATTTTTGTTTGTTTGTACTATTGTATTGTAAGTGCATGAGATAAGAGCTTGTGTGACAGTGGTATGATTGCATCTGTGTGTGTCAGCATTTGAGTTAAGTGGTGGAGAGGTCAGCAGTATGACTAATGTGTAGAGGTATACTGGAAAAAAATGAATTAATGTATCTGTGTGTGTGTGTGTGTGTGTGTGTGTGTGTGTGTGTATGCTAGATGAGTTAATAGTTTCATTTAAATCCTTTTCACATTGCTCCATCTGTCATTGTCAATTACTCATCTCTCTCTCTCCCTCGCTCAGAGGATGCTGTAAGATTGATGACAGATTGCAGGAGCCCTGTATTGGCAGATGATTTGAAGTTTGTTAATTACAAACAGAACAGCAGGTGATGATATTACTTACATCTGCATTCACCTTCTCTCTGACTCACTCGAATCCAAAAGATGATGCCATTAATCCAGCTGTTCTGCATCTTAAACATCTGGCAAGGAACACTGTCAACATATGCAGCTGCTCTTTGACCATTTAAAGCACTATACTATACAAGTAACAATGATGTGAAGTCAATTGAATATGTACCCCATGATCGCTCTGTAGTTATGGCAACAGCAGATTGGGTTGTATGTGTGGGAAAGAAAGAAGAGGCAAGTGCTGGGACCGAACCACAGGTATAACATCCAAACAAAGATTATCAGATCAGAGTCAAGCTGTGATAAGCAAGCTGCATGGTGTAAAGCTATTTCACCATGTCCTTCAGAATGTGTGTGTGTGTGTGTGTGTGTATGTGTGTGTGTGTGTGTAAGTTTAAAGTGACAAGGTAAGCAGCAGGTGAAGGTTAATCCATTACTACGCAGTCAACTGTGTAAAATGTGTGTCCTAGAGGCTGAAGACCAGACAATATCCATATGCGCACACTGTGAGCCCTGGCGATCCCATAACCTTAAGCAGCTCCTGTCACCAAAGCAACAACTGATGCTGAATCCACACAACATGAATTAAGCCCTTGATGTTCCTGTCACAGACTCATTTCGGGGATCTTCAACAAGCCTCCAGGCTCGACGACCAATCCATGTTCCGCCCCGTTGGTGTGATTTTCTCAGTTTCCTTTTCTCACAGATTCTCCAACATTTCCAACTCTAAAATTATCACCTAGTCTAAGCAACTTTACCAGCGTTGGGCAGTGCAAAGAAATCATATTCATATATAGAAATATGAGGGGTGTTTACGTCAAACCAGGAGGTGATAAAATTTCTTGTGAATGAAGGCATAAAACCGATTTACAGAAGACTTGTAAAACTGTAAACATTCAAATGGTGCAAAGGTTTTAAAGATGACTGTATGTCCATAAATGACAATCCCAGTCAAGGCTGCTTAGATCCCACTGCAGTCATTCCTGCAAAACATTCAGTGAACGGAATGCCTGATAACTTGTTGCTAACATGCAAAAGAGATGCACATGTGAACTTTACACACAATCATTCACCAACACCACTTACATATTACAGGAACTCAGCTGGGAGTTATTGCTACATCACCTGTATAGTCCTGACCTCACTCCAAGCCATTTCCACCTGTTTGGGCCATTAAAGGAGATCCTGGGAGGCCAGCGTTTCAGACATGAAGTAAGCAGTCTGATCATGTCTCTGGTGTACTGGTTTTTCTGGTGAGAAAACTTTCTACAGTACCTGGATGGTATTCAAGCACTATTGAAACACTGGGATGAGTGCATCAGTGCAGCAGGGGATTATATAGAGAACGGAAGGACGTTTTTACTCTAATAACTGTGTTCTATTATTCTGCATAATCAAAATGCCTTTGTATGTCTTTGCATAACACATCCAGGTTCTTTTGCAGAAAAGATTGCTTCCTCTATTCTGTTCTCTTATTTTTCTTGTTTACATGCAACCTACAGCAGATCAGGCATACGTTTTGTACTATTACAGTATGTCCACAAAACAACAAACTTCAAGTTGTAAAAGTCGTAGACTGTGAGTACTGCAGCCATTCTGAGATTTTTAAAGTCACATAGCGTCCACTTGGTATAATGAACATGTGTGTGAACTCCAGCCTGTCTGGGCTCAAGCTTTCACACAAGAAGTCCAGTAATGAGATTACTTGTTGTGGTTGGCAGCGTTAAAATGTTATAATTAAAACAACACTTAGCAGCAAAGGGAGATATCAAAAAAAGAAAGTTTCAACCAGATTAATTGCTAAACAAAGTATAGCAAAGAGAAACCTGACCATACTGAGAGCTCATCAGACAGGCTGGACATATTAAAGATCTGGGGTATCAGGACCAGGTGCAACTACCCAAAAGTCTATGACTCTCTAACTGGGTAGCATTTGACATTAAGGTTTCTTTAACTTATACTGTATTTTTTAATACATACTGTAAATTTAACTGAACAGACCATCATTGGCGACATTGGTAGCCCTTATGTCTGTTTCCTTCTGCCTATGTCTTATACTGTAGTTATGTAGTCAAAGTTAGTCATACCATAGTCCCTGCTTGCACTCTGCATTAAATATACGTTCACCTCATACATTACGTGACTGTTACCATACCTAACTGTGATCTGTCTCTCTCTATTTGTCGAGCTAAACATGGTGCTACTGAGCTCTCAGTGACCCAGGAACCCTCTGCAATCTGAACATGTCTGACGCATCCTAGTCCTCCCTTTGCTAAGTGTTGTTTTAATTATAACATTTCAACGCTGCAAACCACAACAAGTAATCTCATTACTGGACTTCTTGTGTGAAAGCTTGAGCCCAGACAGGCTGTAGTTCACACACATGTTCATTATACCAAGTGGACGCTATGTGACTTTAAAAATCTCAGAATGGCTGCAGTACTAGTGCCCCGCTTCTGTTTGGAGATCTTGACACATGGAGGGTTAGTGTTGTCTGCTTGGGATGCGTGTGGTGACTGTGGACAGTTCCACTTTATACTATGGAGACAGTCTTGGACTCGGCTAACTCAGTTCACTCAACAGGTAAGGACTGGAATTCTGAACCTCCAAGAAAGAAAGTGGACTTTATATTAACTTAAACACCTCTTGTGTTACATTGAACTTCCAGCCGCCTAATACTCAGTATGACTGCAGATCGATCCCTGCTATGCGTTATCATCCATGAGTCTGGTTCCTCTTAAGGTTTCTTATTATTGTCATCTCAGGGAGTTCCTCCTTGCTACCCTCACCCTCGGCTTGCTCACCAGGGACAATCTGATCATTTTGATTTATAAATATTGTCTCACACATTTCATACTAATTTCCATAATTTTCTTTTTGATGCTGTAAAGCTGCTACAATATGTGACAGTGATCATTGTTAAAAATGCCAAATGTGAAATTGAATTGAATTGGATAATGAAAAACATGAACATGTTTGTGGTTGTTACCTGACAAAAAGCAGACCTGAGGCCGAAGTCAAGGTGATACTCACTATGCCACCTTGACCTCAGCCTCAGGTCTGATTTTTGTGGTTAGCACTGTGGCCTCGCACCTCTAGGGTCGCGGGTTCCAGTGCTTGGTGGGTTTCTTCTGAGACTTCCACCCTTCCACGGAATCCACCCACAGTCCAAAGAAAAAAGACATGCAGATCAGTCTAATTGGGTTTCCAAAATTTCCCATAGTTTGTGTGTCCTGTAAAGGACTGGCACCCTCATGGGATAGGCTCCAAGCCCCTGCAACGCTGTACCAGATAAGTGGTAAAGAAGATGAAAATGAAGGTCACATAATTTAAGTTCAGTAAATCATCAACGTTTATGTGCTCCTTTACTTTACTTCACTAACCTAACTTTAACCTAACGGTTTTATTTGTGTGCATGATCATTAACAAAATACAGTAGAAAGAGATTAAGTGAGAGGTACTCTCTCTCTCCAACAGGCAATAGAGAAACCCACAGCGTTGGTCTTCAGCTCAGTTCTAGGTCTTGGTCACAGACCCCAGTCTCTTTTCATAGTAGGGGTGAAGAACACAAATACAGGCAGGTACAGGACATTGCATTTCAAAGCACAGGTTTGAGTGGCCACTTTAGGATCCTTTCCCTGAGGACAGAACTAGCCAATGCTCCAGACTACAAGTGGAAAGCCGTGAGGGCCACAAAAATAGTCAATTACCTCTTTTGTACCACCACCACCAGTGAAGCAAATTGGACAACTCTTCAATCAAATTGACAGCAAATGCATGTGGGCTGAAACTGCCGTGGTGGGAGTCCACTAACCCTGCGAACTCTCTGGTAAAAATGCCAATAGTCCAAAAGTTGGGACAATTTAAGCTTACAAAAAGCACTTCTTTGATTTTGGACAGACTGCAAAACTGCAAACTGCCTCTTATGGAAAAAACTAAACAAAAAACAGAAATTTTCACCACACTCAGCCCACAGAGTCACCACAGCCATGACCTTTACTTCCCTTCAGCGTTAAATGTGCTATAGACATGTGCTTTTATCAGAAAGTAACGCTGTAATGTAACTGATTACTTTTTAAAGGAATTTTGTAATGTAATTAGTTACTTTAAAAAGTAACGTCCCTCAACACTGGTTGTGTTGTGTTCCCACTTACACATGATCCCATATCATAACATACATGTACACGCATAACCTTCCCAGCTCTCTTTGGTGTATAGAATAATCTCTAACACATACTATAGACACACTCATAATGATGCAAAACATTAAAGTTTTCTTAATATAAACATCAAACCTCATTTTCTTCATGGACCTTTTTTTTTTTTACCTACCGTGAACCTCATGAAATTCTATTTGTTTTCCTTTGGATCCCGAGGCACTTAACTTTCTCTTTCTCTCACTCTGGCCTTCTTTTCCACCCACCCACACAAACACACATATACACACACACACACACACACACACAAAGTGCTTTAGGAATAATTGGTGTTAATGTCAACATGCTTTGATGTAATAATAATGAAAAAGCTGTTCTTACATTTCCATTCTACCTGAAGCGATACAGAGTGAGGAAAAATAAAAGTGAACGAAAAATACCCCTTCATTTAGAGAGACATGCTGGGTGATGGTGGTGAAAGGGAGAGAGCGAGAGAATGAGAAAGACTGAGCAAGAGTGAGAGAGAGCAATGTCATCACTCTGTAGGACTTATAGCGTTAACAGCGCTGTCCTCTTTCTGTGCAGCATAATTACTGTTTCACATTTCATTACGGAATAAAGCAAATAAAACGGCTGTGCTCATTGTGGGGATTGAAAAAATGTTTTGGTTAAAGGATGTAATGGGAGTTTAAGGGACATGTTCACCATTAACAGGAAACAAGGCCTCATAAAACGAACACAGTAAGGGTGAAAGACGTCATTCCAACCAAAGTGCCTTAGAAGAGTGTTTTAACTCACTTTCAGGGTAAAAATGTCTGGTTTGAATTTAGAGGATAGATTATGGAACTTAACAGGAAAATTGAGAGATCTGATCTTGAGAGAGTGAGAGAGAGTTTTCTACATGAGTGTGTGTTCATACACATTGATCAGCAATAACATTACCGCATTAACAATCATTATAAAATATATACCAACAGTTAACTGATTACAGGATCACAGGCACCAAAGTCTCACCCATGCTTAAAGGGGGTGGGGTCAGGGGTAGCTCAGTGCTTGAGGCATCGGACTACGGTTCAGGAGGTCCCAGGTTCAAATCCCACGATCACCAAGTGAGCAAGGCCCTTGACCCTCAACTGCTCAAACGTATAATGAGATAAAAATAAATGTAAGCCGCTCTGGATAAGGGCATCTGCCAAATTCCTGAATGTAAATGTAACTGCAAAGGGACCGTAAGCCAGCCCGCCTGGCCCAATCCCACAGAAAAGTCAATGCTTGCCCCAATAGAAGGTCAGCAGAACACCCAGTGCACCACAGCCCACTGCACATAGAGCCCTCTGGTCAAAGAGCCCAAGGCCAGTGACCCAGCCTCCAAATTCCCCAGATCCAAATCTGATCAAGGCATTGGATCAAGCACCCAAGACATTGGCTCAAGCGTCCATTGGATCAATGGAACCGAGATCTGGTACCCATGGGACACCTCTGACACACATGTTCGTCCATGGAGGCCCTACCCTGCAACCCACAACAAGTAAAGGACCCGCTCACAAGCTACCCAGCACAAACCCCGGAGGCCCCCAGAGCTGCCCTGATGACACAACGAGGGGATCTTACACAATACTGGGCTTAATGTTTTGTGTTGGAATTGTTTGGCTGATCAGTGTAATGCTACTGTGTAAAAAAATGAACAAATATATACACTTCTGAGTCTGAATTGCACAGTTACCATGACAACTTCAAGATCATTACACCAAGTCAGCAACAATTAACACAAACTGTTTAATCGCTGCAATCATTAGATGTCTCTGTTGGAGAGGAATCAGCTGCTGTGGACAAACGGAGACAAATCTCGGTCCTTACGGTTAGCCTGATATGAAGACACATAAACTTTTCCACATCAAAGACCTTTATCAGTTTAAAGTTGTATAATGGCACACCTACGGCATAACAGCAAAGTAAAAAAATGTAAAAGAAAATCAAGGCACATCGTGTATAAATTCACCGAAGGAGCTAGAAAATCAAATCCTGATGACTAAAGCAGGAAAAGTAAATTGACCTTATATTGTATTATATTATACAATGTCCCACTTTACTACTTCAGCTCTTTGAATCGAGTGAACTCCCGCAGGAGGAAATCTCCATTAGAGAAAACAAAAGTTGCAGAAACCAGAGTGCCTTACTCAGGGGGAGATGAAATCCCAAACAGTCACAGATTAAAATTAGAGGTCAGTCTAATAAAACTGGATAAAAAAAATGTGTGGGAGGATTTTTTCTTTTTTTTTCACGATAATTAATGGTAAAACACTGTACTTAAAAAGCTTTATGAGAAAGAGAGGTAAGTAGCGATACAGTATGTCTCCGGAGTTGAAGAGGATCAGGTCTGTAGGGATGGAGGAAGGGGATGTCTCTGCTCTGTGGTTGGTCTCCTCGCACCACACGCCGACGCACACTGACACACACCTACCCATCTGACTCAGCGCTCGGAGATAAATGTGCATGAGTGATCCCTTTTAGCATCAGTACTTGATCTAATCTATAATTACATAACATCTGCTCTTTTACACAAGTACATTTGCAATGAGACCATCACACAAGGCGGCATTTTTACAGAGAGATGCCAGCTTGCCTGGTGCTTTGTTGTGTCCCACATGATTCCAGCGATCAGATGCCCCATGAAAATTGCTTTCATTATTCATATCTGTTCTTGAGTCTGCTTAGATAATCTTATTTGTGACATCCCTTATATACAGTATGTTAACTATAAAGTGAAAAATCAAGAGACATTTTAATAAAATTAAAGACAAAGAACAGGAGGACCGAGTCGATGGAAGCGGAAAAGAAAGAGTCAGAGAAAGAAAGCATGTGTGTGTCTATACTCAGCTCTGACAGGTAGCTTTATCTCGGAGAGCTTTGCCTGTAGTCGCTGTAGTCTTGTGGAAGGGTCTGGGATGCCCCTCAAGTCTCTACGGCAGAGATATTGGATTTGTCACTCCTGATTATCAGCGCTGACTAAGACTCCGTCCTCATCTATTATGTCATCTATCAATACTGTTGCTTCGGGGTTTTTTTTTAACCCCAACAAGAAGGAGAGGAAAGAGCATCATTCCAGCTCATCTCACATACAGTAGTTGTAATAGGTGTGTAAATAGAGGTGATCTTACAAGGGCTATTATGAGTAATGAGTTGGTTCTCAGAGCAGGAGTGGAAACTCGGTTGTGCCTTTTAGGGTAAAGTGGTGCAATATGCTCTTCCCACCCTCTCACATGGTAAAGTACGTTTGCAACACTTCTTCATGCAATAAAGTAAGCTCTTACCCAATTCCCAGCTTGTTCAATAGCTCTGCTAGAGAGAAGCGGGGATTCTTGTCATCGTGATGGGCCACACTGGGAATAACTGCTGCAAAACAGCTTTTTGTCTTAAGTTTCATCACATCTTTTTGCCTTCTACTAATCAGTCATCTCTAATTAGGACAGTGACTGCAGCACCCAGGCGCAAACAAACAGCTTCTGCTCAAGTATTTAACTGATAAAGAAAGCCATTCTGGCCTTAAAAAAAACACAATGATGTGTAGACAACTAAAGATGAACAGAGATGAATTGAAATGAGTGAAGCGCAGATGAGTAGAGCTGCATGAAAATGACTAGAGCTGAATGAAGATGAGTGCACATGTTTATAAATGGTTGGAGATGTCTGGAGATGAGTAAATGGAAACAAATGGAGATGAAAGAGGATAAATGGAAATGGATTGAGGCGAATGGAGATGAGTAGAGATAAACAGAGATGAGTGAAGGTGAATGCAAATGTATGAAGATGAGTAAATGAAGATGAATATGACTAGAGGTAAACAAAGATTAGGAGAGATGAGTGAAGATGAATACAGATGATGGGGATAAAAAAGAGATGAGAAAAGATTAGTAAAAATGAAGATACAGTAGATGGAGATGAGTAAAGGTGAATGAAATTGAGTGGAGATAAGTAGAAATGGGCAGAGATTACTTGAGATGAATAGAAATAAGAGAAGGTAAGTGGATAAGAGTACAGTAGATATGGATAGCAATGATGAATCGAGATGAGTAGAGATACACAATATGGACAAAAGTATTGGATCAAACCTGCAATGATATTGTATTCAAATACATATGCTTTTATGGAGTTGGTCCCTTTTTTGCGCCTATAACTTTTACTCGTCTGTCCACAAGATTTTGGTGTGTTCCTGTGGGAATTCGTGTCCATTCATTCTGTAGAATATTTATGAGGTCAGGAGCTGATGTTGGATGAAAAGGCCTGGCTCGCAATCTCTGTTCCATTTCATTCCAAAGGTGCTCAGTGGGGTTGAGGTCAGGGCTCTGTGTTAGGGCCAGTCAAGTTCTTCCACACCGAACGCATCAAACCATGTCTTTATAGTACCTGCTTTCAAACTGTTACCACAAAGTTGGAAGCATAGCATTGTCCCAACACCTCACTCACTCACTCATCGTCTATATCGCTTTATCCTATATTCAGGGTCACGGGGGGCCTGGAGCCTATCCCAGGAGGCAGGGCATGCACACGTACATACACACCCTCATACACTACGGGCAATTTGGGAACGCCAATTAGCCTAATCTGCATGTCTTTGGACTGTTGAAGAAAACTGGAATAACCGGAGGAAACCCACCAACATGCAAACTCCATGCACAAAGAGATGGGAATCGAACCCAGAACCTGGAGGTGCAAGGCGACAGTGCTAACCACTACGCCACTAGGTTATATACACTAGGTTCGGCCAAAAAAATTTTGTCCATATAGTTCAAGTCAGGATAAGTATGAATCGAGATAAGTGGGGATGAGCAGATATGAAATGAGATGAGCAGAGGTGATTCAAAATGAGTAGAAATAAGTGACTATGAGTAGAGTTGAAGAGAAATAAGTGAGGAGGGGTAAAGATGATGAGTAGAGCTTACAGTACTGTGCAAAAGGATTAGGAACCCTTTGTTTTTAGTACATTCTTATGGATTTAATTTTTTATAGTTTATACAGTTAGTACAAGAACATTTCTGACTTCCAAACATTAACATTCCAACACAAAATTAAATGTTACAGAAAAATATTTATATGCCAGAGAAGTAGCACATTATATAAGCAACCACTTTTCAGACAGAAAAAGAGGCTGCAGGGTTGCAAAAAAAGCAGAAAAGAAGCAGGTGCAACAGTCAAAGTCCTCAGAAGAACTGTGGGTGGTTCTGCAGGATGTTCATTAAAACTTACCTTCTAATTCCCTTATAAAACTGCAAAAATTGGACCTGTGACTAAAGGATCCTCAAAGCATTGTCATACCAAACACTGACTTTGTTTCAGTAATTACTGGTTTCAGGCATTTATAGAATTTTTTGAGGAAATAACTGCTCTATATAGCATTTATTTGCATGTGCCTAAGACTTTTGAGTATAGACGAATGGTGTTCCCTTTCAAAAGCTACACTCGATGCTGCATGAAAACGCTATGGGAACATCTTTTTGTGTTGCCGGTTGTGAAGCATGTGTGTATCAAACACACCAAATTTTGGCTTAAATAACCTCGGTCAGGTGACGTCATCTGATGAAGTGCACCTGCAGGTTATAAATAGGAGTGAACCGGAAACATTCCTCAGATCTTTTTGTCTTCAGGACTGACTTTGTGTTTTCGTGTTTGTGTTTACAAAGAAAATTAAGAAAGTGTTTAACTCAGAGTTTCAGGCTAGATGCGTCCCTCCGTGTGATAAACTCTTTCGGAGGGCGATCTCCACACTTTTTCGCGCGCAGCTTGCCTTCTTTAAAAAGAATCACGCGCAGATCTGGCAGACGTGAACGAAAACAGAATCTCCCCTCCTTTCTCTCACGCTCTTGCCGGATCTGGAAAATTTTCTGTCCACTTCTCAAGCGCACTCCGGCGCTTCTTGTGAATGGGCAGGAGAGACATCATCTCTCGCATCCGCGGAGATAGAAATAGAAACAAAAAGCACATCAGAGCGCTCCTCGAGTGACGACAGAGCGTATGAGGAGTGACTCGAAGTAGTAACGCGTGCGGTCGGGCGGCTGCATATTGACTGGCCGCAAGAGCGAGCTTCCCCTAAGCGCTCGAAATTAGACGACAGGTTTCTGTCGTGGAAGCGAGTTCTCAGGGCAAAATTTCATATTTGTTAAATGAATTTTCACACAAGATATATTCTTGGAATCCATGG
>JAOVVA010000010.1:5460660-5473535 GCA_028565275.1 Leiocassis micropogon
TTATTTTTTTTGTTTATTAATTTTTTTGCCCAACATAGATAATTATACAGTATAGAGAACAGTATTTAAGATGCATAAACATCGTAACAGAGACCCAGTGAAACTCAAATTATTTTAATTAGGGTCATCAGTAATGCTCATGCTATGTTCAGACCAGAGGTGCTCATTACCTTCTTCAACTGTTTTACTCAGTACTTAAGTGTGCGGTTTTTACAAACTATCCATATGATACATCTGCATGCCTAATAAAGAGGGGGAAAAAAACCATCAGTACATCACGTTACAGTGATGCTGCCTTCCCTACATGCATGTATACCAGAAAAAAAACATGTACTTTTCAAGCATAAACACCTTGACAACACAGATGTTCCTCTTATTATTATCAACGAGTCTACATGTGGCCAGAAATCTGTTAATCTTACCACTACATTAGAGGGCAGCGTAAAACACGACCCTCTACCACAAACATGAGCTCAGGGACACCACTGATTGACTAATGGTGCTGTGATTGACAGAGTGCTGGGTCTGCAGTCTCTCTCAATGAAAAAGAAAGCCAATTTTTTTTCCCCTGACTCCATCCCAGAGACGGCTGTGTCATCGCCTGGAATCAGACTCATGATGTCTTGACGGCAGAGCGAATGCTTTTGTTGCCTCACTCCTCGCCCAACATCATGATTGGGAATACGAACAGATTTAGCCAGTACCGAACACTTAACCCTGGCACTAGTAATCACTACCAAAGTGTTCTTCTGTTTCCTTTTTAACGGATATACTGCTGATATAGTGGTATAGGATCTCTATGTTCTCCTAAAACCAACCCCATGTTCTGGGTAAAGGGAAGACAAATGTAGGACAAAAATCTAAGTCTCCATATTCCCAGCTTTTAGTGCTTTAATGAGAGCAGATACTATATAAACGCCATTAGAGCTTGAAGAGGAAGAACATCTGTAAGTGAAGTGGTTTGAAGGCATGATCTTTCATCAGACTCGATTCTTCATATGTTTGCCTGTTCAACTTGTTTTCTCTAATTGGCCTTGACACATCAAATGTGCAAGAAATAAGCGCCAATATAAATGACCTATGATTTAATCCGTGTATGATTCATGACTTGTGATATCAAATGATGAATCCGCTTTCGCTGCATGAAAAGAAGCTCCTGCCCTACTTTGCACAAAACACACCCTGAAGGTATCATGGTAGTGAACCACTCTGTCCCAGGTTGCTGAGAATACAAAGTGTAATCTTTTTCTTTTTTAATGGAACTATTTTAACCTTGGATCTTTTGAAATATTTTCTAATCTTACTGGCAGATAGTTACATAAACTAAATCTGTGGCAAATAAGATTGATTAAGCTCATAAGATTTAATAAAAAAAATAATAATACAGTTCTGTGCAAAGGTCTTGAGCTATTCAATTGTGTAAATCAAATTAAAATGGGAACAAATGTTTTATGGCAAAGGGCAGCAAAGTGCCTAAAAAAGTCCTTCAGGAAGCCTGGAGAACTGTTCCTCAAAAATACAGAAAAGTCTGGTTCTTTAAAAGCAAAAGGTGTATAAGTGAGGGGTGGCTTAAGACTTTTGCACAGTACTGTATGTACAGCCAAGATACAGTTTGTTTCCATCTTGTATAAATATAATTAATTCCATTTCATAGGACAATTTAGACATTTATCAAGCACTAATCTGACTTACCAAAATAAATCAAATGAAGCTGAAATATTCCTCTTCATCCTTGAATAGCCCGAGACTCCGAGCCAGCACTTCATCTTCCCGCTTGTATATCAACTCATCTTTTAACTTGACTGAATGTTTAATTAGCTGATTTAAAAAAACATGTTTCTAAATGCATATTAACATTAACCCCCATATATACAGTATAAGTGTGAAGTTTCTCTACACAGGTTCGAGTGTACTGTTGATAGTAATATATTGATTATAACAAAACTTTGATTTTATCTCCACACAGCAGATATAAATTGGATTCAACCAGATAGATTAAAGATTAAAATAATGAATATGAATGGAATTTTCGTATTTTCAATGTTGTTGCTTTATGATCTGATTTGATAAATATAAGCTGTTGTCGCCTCATGTTATTAAATCACACTGCGTACGAATGTATTACTGAAGAAAAGTATACTATTAGAGCTTTTAATCTTTTTAATACAATTTGGTTTGATCTGATTTAATCTGTATTTCTTTCTTACAATGAGTTTTCTAAAAGTTGTTTTCTCCTTTTATTCATTTCATAATGAAGTTTTAGTAGTTCTCTTCACACTCTTGCCTTGAACCTTTGTGGTTGGGGGTTCGCCTCTGATCCGTGTGTGGAATTAGCATGTGCACCGTGTGCTTGGTGAGTTTCTTTGAGTACTTTGGCTTCCTCCCAAAGTGCAAAGGCATGTCTTGTAGGCTAACTGCCATTTTCAAGAAGGTGTGTGTGTGTGTGTGTGTGCACGCTTGTGTCCAATGACTGATGGCACGCTATCCAGGCTGCCCCCTCCCGTCTGCCTTTAGTTTCCTGGTATACGCTTCAGGGCAGGTGCGACCCAACACATGATGAGCAGTCCAGACAAGGGATCAATATGGAATGATGGATGCATGGATAGTACTCTCCATCAGTTGTGCATTTAATACAGTATGTCTGTGTAACGGTGGATTTAAAAAAGAGAAACGGAAATCTAAACGCTTATATAAAATGAAAAAAAAGAGGCTTTACCCCAGGAATGCTCATTTTAACATGTGATGCTGAGGAAGGGTCAAAGATGAAAAAAACACAGAAATGTCTAAGGAAAAAGTAAAAGGGTGGATTGCAGGGCTGAAGAGGGTATCACTTGCAAGGAGAACTGAACAAAATAACAAAGGAGAGCAAATGTTTAAGTATTGACAAGCTGTTAAATCCCAAAGAAACAGCAAACTTTACCCTATGAAGCCTGTTAGGACGTAACTATTTTTTTTTTCCCCTCAAAATCAAAGCGCTGAAGAAATCGATTCACTGAGCTCAATGTCTCAGGAGCGTGGCTCCTTGCCAAAAGTCTCTAAATTCAAAACTTACACTCTTGCAAGTCTTTAAAAAAACGGTCTGCAGACGGCCTATAAATTAAAACCATTGTTAAAGTGTCATTATACAACAGTTAGTTCTGACCGAGCAATCTGATTGGACAAGAGGTTTTCCTGGAATGGTGTTAATGGACAGTATGTCCATTCATTTTTAACTATATTGTTTAACTATATCAGTTGTTTTACAGTCATAAATTACACTAACTATCAATTGCAGCATGGTGAAAGTGGGTCGGTATGGAATGTAGTCCTGAGGAGAGAGCAGCTACCTGACAAAACTCGTATACAAAACCAAGTATTTTAGCAAGAAGACAAATCTGATAACGTTGCCATTTGAAACAACACTTTGTCTATTTAAATGTTCTGAATTGCCTCTGTGCTGTTTTATTAACGCCTAAGCCAGGCTAGAAAGCTAGCTTCGAACACAAGGCTGAATCTCTCTGTAACCCCTAATTGGTGTTTTAAACAAGTGATTGTATGCTCTAGTGCACTAGTTTTCCATTTAACGCTATTAGAGATTGAACCCCAAAACCTGGACCTCAACTTTTGGCTACATAGAATCAAACTTATTACCCCTGTTAATTACGCAAACTGTTAGTTGCTAACTGACGGTCAAAAGCTCCACCGGTTGTGGATCCACTGGTTAGTTCCACCTGAAAGGATGTGTTCATTGAGCAAAATAACTGGCGTAATGGGTTTGACAGACACACAGACACGAGGCGAGGTCTTACAGTAAAAAAAAATGATTTAGAAAAGAGGGGAAGGAAAAAGATTAAGGAGGGAAGAAGAAAAAAGAGGAAGGAAAGTTGCGAGTGTGCATGTGGGTAAGTGATGGCAGCGGGCAGATTGGCAGAGTGGGCCCGTATGGATTGTGGCTTCTGCATGCTCCCTAGAAGACCTCCAGACCTCGAGCTAAACTCACCACCTCATTTTTATAACAAGGAAGAAGCTCAAGATCCATTAAAGATGATCATCCACCAGCCATGCCCTTTTCCAGCGGCCCCGCCCTTCGTACACCTAGGGAAGGGGACGTCGCCTACTTAGTGAGCCTACGGAGTGAATGAGGAGCGACAACAGATTAAGGTGCAAGCCACCACTGATGTACGCTGTGACACTGATTAAATCAACAAATCAGAATCTGTTGATAATAAATGGTGTTTGTGGAACTGCTGTTGTGCTGGTTATTAGCACAAACAGGACAAGTAAGCAAAAATTTGCTTTCTTTCAATATGTAGTCCAAAATTAATTAAAAGTATAACAGTTAACATTTTAAAAATTCCTATGTAATAAGCTTCTAAATCAACAAAGGAATTCGCATTTAACTAGTCTAAAAATATCAAATATCAATTTCCCAAAACAGCTCTGACCCATCGAGGCATAAACACCACAAGAGCTGTGAAGGTGTGCTGTGGCATCTGGCACCAAGGTGTTAGCAGCAGATCCTTTAAGTACTGTAAGTTGTGTGGAGGGGCCTCCATGGATTAGGTTTGTTTGTCCAGCACATCCCACACATGCTCGATCAAACTGAAATCTGGGGAATGTGGAGACCAAGCCAGCACCCAGAACTCTTTGTCTTGTTCCAAAAACCATTCCTGAAAACCGTTTGAAGTGTGGCAGGGGGGCATTATCTGGCTGAAAGGGGTCATCAGTGAATAGTGTTGACATGAAAGGCTGTACTTGGTGTGCGACAATGCTTCGGCACGTGGATCATGTCAAATTAACATCCACATGAGGTCATCAGTCTAGGCCACTTTCTTTCATTGCTCTATGGTTCTGATCTGATCCTCAGGTGTCTGCTGTTGGCCCTTGGGTAATGGAGAGAAGCCAGCACAGGCACCCTATACATGCAGCAAACTGCAATTTGCATTCTGTCACTTTTCTGTCATAGCTCGAACATTAACATACGAGCAGTTTTGTTAGGGTTTAACCACCAGAGTTGGAAGGTTAACAGGTACATTTACTTCTTTAATGAACTTACTGTAAGTATCTGTTCTTTACCGTATCTGTACTTTACCTGAGTAAGCTTATTAAATGATACTTTTTACCTTTACTCCACTACATACTACTGCAACTGTTTGTACTTTAGACTTTGGCATTTCTGAGTGCTGTTACGGTATGTAACCACTAGGGGCATTACGTATCCAAGATAAATGCAAATGGAAGACTTCTAATTAAACTTGTGTAATATTTTACATATGGTTTCTTTAATTTTAGTCAAGTCAAGCACAGAATTGGTGTACTTTGTCCACCACTGCTAACCACTGATTACCAGGAACACCTTAGCTAGAGCCACAGTTTTGGAGTTGCTCTAATCCAATTGGCTAGCTATCACAATTTGGCTTTTACAATTTGAGTCATCTAAAAATCCTTGCACTTGCCCATTTTTCATGCTTCCAAAACATCACGTTTGAGAAATGACTGTTTGCTGGCTGTCTAATATATTGAACCTCTTATCAGGTGCCAATGTAATGAGATAACACACACAACCTCTGGAGACAGTATTTAAAACACTAACCCAAGCTTCAGATTTTATGCTGATTATATGAAGGTTATCTGTATAAATTTACATTACTTTTCCATGTGAGAATCTCCCACGCTGCCCAATAACCCCTGTTAAAAGATGAAAAAATCACCTATAATTCTTTAAATATATACATTTTATCCACTATAATCTATAATTACTAAATCCTAGGGAGTATTCTAAACCTCTATCTACTGTATTTCAAATTTCCAGTGCTCTGTCCACTTTAAAATTTATTTATTTTTACCCTCTCCTGGTTAGATTATTAATATTCTATAGTTAAACTTCCAATCAACAGCCTACTTGTAGAAAAGCCAACTGCCTGCATCCTCAGATTGTGAATTAAAGACCATGTAAGGACCATATTGCATTAATTACCCCTGCTGTGAATCTCTTCGGAGTCAACTGTAAGATTTTACATCAGATTCATAAATTCATTCATGCCTCAGTCTGCCTTCTGTGACCTTATTACCCTGAAAGATTCCTCCACTCTGGAGACACTGGGCTACTTACTATATGCAGCACATACACACAGAGCTTTTTCAGATTGCCCCCTGAGGTGCTCTCTGGCTAGATCGATCAGAGACACAGCAAGGGCTGAACATCATTTTGGGCCGACCTTTTTAAACGTAGATTATTGTAACAATTACAATAGTTTGAACTACAAGGGATGTAGAAATCCAGTGGTTGTTTAAAAGCAAACATGGACAGAGTGAGACAGGAAAGCAGAGCTGGAGAGAGAAGACATTAGAGCAAAGATGGATAGGTTCAGAGAGTGATACAGGAGAGCACAGCTGGAGACAATATGACTTTGAGATGGAACAGGTAAGACAGGAGAGCATAAGTTAGGAGGGTGAGGC
Source organism: Leiocassis micropogon (assembly GCA_028565275.1). Classification (NCBI taxonomy): domain Eukaryota; kingdom Metazoa; phylum Chordata; class Actinopteri; order Siluriformes; family Bagridae; genus Leiocassis; species Leiocassis micropogon. Next base: position 5,467,099 of record JAOVVA010000010.1, read on the forward strand.
TGGGGAGCAGAGATAAGGTCTATAAGACAGGAGAAAAAAAGTAAGTAAGACAGGAGAGCACAGAGTTAGAGAAAATTAGACATGTAAGTAAAGTTGGAGATTAGATACGATACTGTATGAGAGTAGAGATGTAGAGTGAGACAACAGACAGAGAGAGATGACTAAAGCTAGACAGCTTTAGACAGTAGAGCAGAGTTGGAGAAAGTAAGAGCAGAGTTGGAGAAAGTAAGACAGGAAAACAGATGGACGTGGTAAGATGGTAAAATAGAAGAGTAGAGACTGACAGGACAGGAGTGCTGTGAGAAAGTGAGACATGAGAACAAAACTGAAAAGAGTCAGACAGGGAGGAAGGGCGAGAGAGAAAACAACACAATAGAGCAAAGAAAAGGTGGTGACAGTAAGACTGAAGCAAAGCTGAAGCGAGTGAGACAGAAGAGCAGAGCTGAAGAGAGTGGGACAACACAACCAAGCTGAAGAGAGCGAGACAGGAGAGCAGAGCTGATGAGAGTGAGACAGGAGAGCAGAGCTGATGAGAGTGAGACAGGAGAGCAGAGCTGAAGAGAGCGAGACAAGAGATCAGAGCTGATGAGAGTGAGACAGGATAGAAGAGCTGAAGTGAGTGAAACAGGAAAGTAGAGCTGAAGTGAGTGAGACAGGAGAGCAGAGCTGAAGAGACAGAAAGACACTGACAGCAATAGATAGATGGAGGTTCATGTTCATCACCCAGAGTATGATGCCAGACAAGAATTAGACACCTGAGTCTCTTGCCTTAGGTCTTAAACACAGACAAACATGCACGCGCACACACACACACACACACACACACACACACACACACACACACACACACACACACTCAATTTAGTCATGAAAGATCATCTGCAGAGACAATAGAAAACTAGGAAGATAATAAACACCCACACATGTGTATGCAGGTTCTGCACCACTGAATGTTTTTCTTAGTTTCAGAGTGGGTTTCCAAGGAAACAGACTTCTTCCAGAATCAACCAGCATACTGATCAACCGCATATACACTAAAACCCACACACACACACACACACACACACACACACACACACACACACACACACAATCAACCAAACACACATATACACACAATCAACCACCCACACACAGCTGGCTGTTTCCTTGCTTTAGTAATGAGTTTCGCACTGCTCAGTTCTTTCAAATATTTTATTCTCATTTTAAACATTGCGTTTTGGCCAACTGTAGGTGTGCGCGTGCATGTGTGTGTGTGTGTGTGTGTGTGTGTGTGTGTGTGTGTATGAGTGAGTGACCTGGTGCAGGACTGGCTACCATAGCTGAACAAATATTATCACTCATCTGGAGCTAATGAGGAGATTTACACGGGATAAATACACAGACAAACTCACACACAAACACAATCAGAGGGAATTCCATCAGGAAGCGTACTGTACGGTAGCTCTATCAGGAGTGAGACAAAGTTCTTTCAGGAAGCAGACACACGGTTCCTCCAGACATGTTTGCTGTCCATGGTGCTGAAGCTCCTCACCCCTTCTTCTATCACTAACAGTGGTCATGTCCTATGTTTGTTTGTGGCCTGGTTACATTGCTTTGAGATGCCATGGCTGATTAAACTCTTTTTGGCCCTTCTCTCTCCCTGTAGTTTGAGAGCGGCCTAATGGCCCTACACTGAGAGGAACTTACTTGCTGCACTCAGCTTCAATATCCCTGTGTGATGGATGTGTCTTTGGGCTTTAGGAAATTGCCCTGAAAATCCACTTCCCGAGAGACAGCAGAGAGCGTCAGAGTGTGGAAAGAGAGACAGACAGTGCGTGTGTGTGCGTGTGCCTGTGTCAGAGTAAGAGAGTACGAGAGAGAGAGAGAGAGAGATAGACAGAACGATATCACAAGTAATCTTGTATAGAATATCAACGCGTATTTCAAAGAACCAAGGATGAATTTTCCATTTAAACATTAAACATCTACCATAAAAAAAAAACATTATGTCAAGGGAAACTAAATCCATCAATACTAGTGGGCAAGACTGTACTTGCTAGGATAGCTCTTCCATAGTCAGTCGCTTCTAATCATTAAAATGCTCAGGGAAAATGGTTCAAACTGGGGTGCGCCATCTCAGTAAAGCTAAAGTAAAGTAAGAGAGAAACAGAGACAAAAAGGCTTCAACTTTGTCACTAGTAAAAGCAAAAACTGTATTAAGAAGTTAATGCCGGGCGTTAATATCTAGGATTCAGAAGGTCACAGGTTCAAACCCCAGCACCACCATGTTACCACAGTTGGGCCCTTGAGCATGGCCCTGCTCAGATATATAATGAGAAAAATGTAAGTTGCTCTGTGATGAGAACATCTGCCAAACTCCATACATGTAAATTCAATGCAATTTTATTTCTATAGCGCTTGTAACACTGACATCTTGTAACACAGACCTAAACCTAGACTAAATACATTCAAAGTATTTGTTTTTGCAACTCCACTGGAAATATCTTAAGGCCACCAAAGCCTTCAATGAAGGCATTATATTTCTAAATAAAACAAATAGTTGTCACTTTAATTATTGTAAGACTTGCAAGTAAATGGCGATTTTTTTTCAAAAATATTCTACATCTTAAGGACACCAGGGTGCAAAGAGAACAATCAGCCAATCAGGAATTTTCTCTGCTGTCACTATGAGTTTACTGAACACAGTGTCAGACTTTTCTTTGCTACCTTGATAATAGTGGATGGCTGTAGGATGGAAATCAGCTGATTTTATGATTTATTTTATTTTATTTTATTTTATTTTAGATTTGTCAAACTTTAAAGACATTTATTTTGTGTGAGGTTCCTCTTTGATCTAAAATACAATGACATGCTGTTAGATTTATTAAAGCCAAGTATACCCCGTATGATTGGGTCATTGCTCTCTTCGTTCTGAAGGAAGGATGGATGGATTATGTTTTCAATAACAGAAATGTTGAGCTCATATTTTGTTTGTTGTCAGTTGTTTGATAAAATGATCCCAACGTATTGCAGCAGCAGCACAATGACTATAATGCTTGATTGTAATCAATATACAGAGTCAGCCAAAAAAATTATACAACACTTTAGGGAAATAAAAATAGTATGATGTATATTATATTAATGCAATATGAATAATCTATATATATATTCCATTGTGCATACTTTTCACCTTTTTATAATCTTTTTTGCTAGACAAAATGTTGAAAGTGCTGTTAGAGAATAAGTCAAGTAGAGTTCTGTAACCACAATAAGGGTTTGACCAGCTGTGATTGATTGAATGGGATTTCAAGGTGAGTCCAATGCATTGGTAGAGTAAGTATAGGCGGATGGAAAGGAAAAAGTGCCAGTTAAACACAGAACAATATATCTGACAAACAGACCTAAATCTCTGCAGGCATAGTCCATACGCATTCACACACAATGATGAAAGAATAAAGCACGGCTTGTACGGAGCATGTAAGATGGGGGATGGGTGTGTTATGTAGGCCTATGCTGCGGGTTGGCCAATGTCACCGTCTCTGTTCAGTAGCTGATAAGAGAGTCGAGGGAATGCTCTCTGACCTTGTCAATCCTCTCTCTGGCACACACTTTCTTTGTCTCTCTCGCCTCAGTCAGTGAGAACAGACTGAAGATCCCCAAGGGTGGCTCGAGGTCAGATTTCTCTACGGCTAGAAGCATTCATATGGAATTTTTGCATTTGATAAAAGCATGTTTCCTTCAGGACACAGAAGTCTGATCCGGCTTTATAACACTGCCGCTCTGTCGCTATATCTCATCGAATTACACCTGCTTTTAAGGCTATGGTGCTATATAGTGTATGTTTTAAAATATGCTCTATAGTACGTAGTAGATATTCTGTATTGGATATTACTTTTCTCCTTAACACACAGACTCACTCAGTGACGTTTGGCCTCCAGCTCAGTACAGACCCTTGGGCTATGGATATAAAGGTTGGTTCTGGAGACTACTACCACTTCAACTGCTGCTGCTGTGGCAAGCACAACAGCATGGCTCTTCTCTTTTTCTTTTCCCAGTTTCACACTCATTATACATGGTCCATCTGGAAAATATGCGGCCATGCTATGACTAGAGTATTGCAAGTACTGTAATAAACCCCCGGATCACACTTTTAGGTCTAGCAATGTCAATCACCGTTACCGTTGCATTGTTGATTGCAGCCCGTATTTCTTCAACATTATCAGGTGTTGTGCCTGTTGCAGGTCTTCCAGAATATGAATCACATTTAACAGATTCTCAACCATCTTTACCGCGTTTGTGCCACACTTTTATTTGCGCTGGACTCATTGCGTCATGCCCGAAAGCCTTCTGAGACATCCAAATAGTTTCCACAGAGGAATGTTCAAGCTTAAAGCAAACTTTGATGCAGATTCTTTGCTTTACCAGCTCAGGCATTTTAAAGGTGACGTCCACACAGTACACATGCTCACTTAATTAGTATAGTAAAGTCGTCATTATTCACGCATGCACTTTCCAGTCCACTCTACACTCTACACTGATGTCCCGCAAACTGTTTTTGTTATATTAACAATGGCTCGACTGTTTCTAGGACATTAAATCTCTCATGAATTAAATAAACTACCAAACTATGCACAATATATGGCAATATGTGTCTTTATAATAAAGCATGAGCTATCTAAGTTAATTACAGTGCCTTGCAAAAGTATTCATACCCCTTGAACATTTCCACATTTTGTCTCGTTAATAACTCGTTATAAACACAAATGTATTTTTGAAATGTATTGAGATTTTATGTGATAGACCAGCACAAAGTGGCACATTATTGTGAAGTTGAAGGAAAATAATAAATAGTTTTTTAGCTTTTTTTACAAATAAAAATCATTTTGATGTGCATTTGTATTCAGCCCCCTTTTACTTTCATATCCAATGGAACCAATTGGGACCAAAGGACTCTCCCGTGTGTGATATAATCTCCATATAAATACAGCTGTTCTGTGAAGCTCTCAGAGATTTGTTAGAGAAAATTAGTGAACAACTGGATGATGAAGCCCAAGCAACACACCAGACAGGTCAGGGATAAAATTGGGGAGAAGTTAGATCAAAGCAGGGTTAGATTATAAAAAAATATAATAAACTCTGAATATCTCACAGAGCACTGTTCAATCCATTAACTGAAAATAGAAAGAGTATGGCACAACTGCAAACCTACCAAGACATGGCCGTCCACCTAAATTGACAGGCCGGGCAAGTAGAGCATTAATCAGAGAAGCAGCCAAGAGGACCATGATAACTCTGGAGGAGCTGCAGAGATCCACAGCTCAGGTGGAAGAATCTGTCCACAGGATTAGTCGTGAACTACACAAATCTGCTCTTTATGGAACAGTTGCAAAAAGAAAGCCATTGTTGAAAAAAATCCATAAAAAGTCGCATTTGCAGTTTGCGACAATCCATGTGGAAGTGCAAATGGGACTTCTTATGACTTTCTGTACATGCTTTATTACTCGACATGCTGACAATTTATCTGATCAAATTAACCAAAGTGCCATCAATGCCATTTCTATAATTTCTAGGTTTTGTCATCCCTCAGAGACGCTAGGGAGATTTAATAAGCAGAGCCGAAATGAATTGCACATATTGCTATTGCAAAGATTTGCAAAGGCAAGTTATTACATTATGTCCAACCTACACGAGGCACCATGCAGTGCTGAAGGTGCATTTCAGTGAGTCAAGTAATCTCAGAGGGTTAAAACTAGAAATGAAATGTCAGAATACATTTGTACAATTCCTATTGGAGAAACCACACGAAGAACTATAAATAGTATATTAGAAATAAAATAAAATAAATAAATAAATAAAACAAGCAACAACATGGTTCTTCAGACTGGTAACATCACAAATTTTCCCTAAATGTTCCCTATACCTCTTTTACCACACGCTTTTGTCTACAAAAGACAAAACATTCTAAAATATGTTTGTTTACAAAAAAATAATAAATTGCATATATTTTATTTTCCCATTTTCTCCTTGTGGTCATAACAATTTCCACCAGCATGCTTTCGCTATCTGTCACATGAATACAACCCAGGAGGAGACCGTCGGATAATGTGATTCCTCCAAAGCGCACACTGCTAAAAGTGATATCTTAACAAATGAAAATATCTACTCATACTTTCATAAAATTTATAAATACAGTGGACAGTGGCATAGGACAGTGGCATAGGAACTTATATGGACCAAAATTTTGGCTGTATATTGCTTGGCCATTCAAACCAGTTTCTGCTTAGGAGTGATCTAGTGCTGCACGATTAACCATATCGCAATCGCGATGTCAGCCTATGCGATTACATTACAGCAAATGTACATTACAACAAACGATTCTATTAAATAAACAAATGCGTTCGCGGACGTAACAAGACATTCATTCTAAGAGCTGCATGGCCATTTCTTATGTCAAA
>JAOVVA010000010.1:5478544-5501830 GCA_028565275.1 Leiocassis micropogon
AACATTTTGTGTGACAAACATGCAAAAGAATAAGAAATCAGGAAGGGGGCAAATAGTTTTTCACACCACTGTATATGCATAAAATCCATGACCCATTAAATCAAGTCAGGTATAAAGTCATACAGGTTAGCTTTGTGCTTTGGCCATTAGGTGAAATGTATAAAAGTTTCAATTTGATTGATACATTCTTTATCATCCTGATCCTCCATCTGAATTAATAACGTTTAATACATGATTTGATGTGACAGGTCATATACAGTGTAATTCTAGCACAACACTGTTAAAAGCTTGATTCCAATTGGTCAAAATGTGTCAGCTAGGTTGATCAGAAATTGTTGTAATCGATAACATGAAGTCATGTGTTTTATGGATTTTCCACAATATTGCATGTAATCGTTAACAGATTAAAAGTATGTGTCATTCTTTAATAAAATAAAACGTTTAAATTGGGTGGCCCGGTGGATTAGTGGTTAGCACTGTTGCCTTGCGCTTCTAGGATCTGGGTTCGAGTCCCGCCTCAGGTCTGTGTGCATGGAGTTTGCATGTTCTCCTCCCTGCTTGGTGGGTTTCCTCTGGGTACTCCGGTTTCCTCCCACAGTTGGCGTTCACAAATTCTACATTGTGTGTGTGTGTGTGTGTGCCATGCAATAGAATGGCACCCCATCCAGGGTGTACCCGCCTTGTGCCCAAAATCTCCTGAAGCGGTTTAGACAATGAATAAATGAATGTTAGTAATGTCAAATTACGATTTCTTGTAGTTTTTCGGTGAATTTCTTACTCATGGTCGCGGGGGCCTGTAGTCTATCCACGGAGACAGGGTGCCAATGCATCGCAGGGCACACACACACTACGGGCATCCAACTCAACTGTTGTTGCATATTTTCCTACAAGAGCACACTTTCTTTGCCTTTTGTTGTTGTTGTTTTATAAATGTTATGTGTATACTTCATTATGTGTTACCATTAACAGAACAACATATTACGCAAGTACTGTACACTAATTTACCCATAATGCTTTATTTAGGCTACACTATGCTACATTTTAGCTTGCTTATCAATAGGCAGACAGCGAATAAAAATGACAACAGGGCTGCAGAGACAGGAGGGTGGAGTGCCAAAGCCGTGTCAGTTATTCAGGGCAGCTGGCGTGAGATCTCAGTGTGAGAGTGTGAAACTTCTACGCTATGACAGACTTATTGTACAGTTTGGTTTTCTTTGATCAGCATTATCAAGAGAGCTGTACCTTTCTATTCACCCGTCTACCTGCATGTCAGTGTCTCTTAGCCTTCCTCTTTCTTTATCCCTTTCAAAATATATCCCTCTGGACTTCTTAGTAAAGTGTTCCTTTTACTTTCTAACACGCACACATGCACACATTAATCTTTCTAAGGTTATTGCTTAACTGGATGCGCTGCACAGATTAAGATCAATAACATATAAAAACACAGATTCCCCCATGTGATTCCATTTAAACAAGGAGAGACACAACACACTCTCACAACACATCTTCATACCTTTGTCTTGTGCTTTGCTTGGGACCCAGGTCCTGACGTAATCATCCTATAAAAAGACAAAATGAGACTCCATCAGTTTTGAAAGGAAAAACCGTACACATGTGTAAAGATCATCACAAATATAAACACTATGTGTGTGTGTGTGTGTCTGTGGATCTTTGTGTTTGTGTGGATGGAGTTAAAACTGTGTATAAAAGCTTCATCAGCTTCATTCAGTTCTTATTATTGTAGAACATACATATATAAAAAGCAGTCCATGATTGGATCTCATTTGTGTCCCTTTGGTATTCTGAAAAATTAAATTAATGTTCAGTGCTGTGTTCAAAGACTCAGTAGGGGTCCGGATCTCATATGCACAGACGTACACTATAGACTGATTGGCATTTACTAATTGTGTATAGTGTATAACTGTGTATGAGCATGTGTATGCCTGAGGGTTGCTAGAGGTTGGGGTCCTCAGCAATGTAACTTCCCCTACAGCAATAACTGCTGGAGTCACTACAGCCAACCTTTGCTTAGGGATGTCGGCTTGGATAGTCGGATGGAAGGATGGATGGGGGGAATTAATGTTCTGTTAGATTCAGTACTAAAAATCTATCAAAGGACTATAAAGTTATAACACTTACATCGGCTAATTTGCCGTTGACCAAAATCGCACGCATGAGACCGTTTCTCAGAAATTCGACAAGAGCCGAAGAGTGTCTATTTTTAGTACAATACAAATGAGCTACTTTCACGATTTTGTACACATATGGATGTTTGTAGATCTGCGGCATGTTCGTATCTGCAGAAATTTGTAACTCAAATGTTCGTAAGTTGGGGACTTACTGTATACACTTTTTTTTTTTTAATTATTACCCTAGATGGGTGACGAACCATAGATGTTAACTTCAGTGACATTGAGTTGCGACAATAATAATAATAATAATAATAATAATAATAATAATAATAAATCACAAAAGTAAAAAAATTCTTAAACTTTTTGATAAATTTTAAACTTAGGGTTAACATTTAAAAAAAAAACAAGTAAAATAAAAATCCTGCTGTTTCACAAAATCATATACTACCAGTCAAAAGTCTGGACACACCTTCTCCATGGCCTTTCCTAATTTTTTTTTCTTTCTACACTGTAAATTCTACAAAGTGTATGGCGTCCAAAATATGCAATAATCCCCTTTGAACAGTTGATATTGACATGTATCTGCTACTTATACTGTAAAGCCTTTATAACGGCTTTAATCTGAGGTGCTGTTTGTTAATTGGTGATTTCTGAGGCTGGTGACTCTAAATGAACTTCTCTGCAGCGGAAAGTTTTGGTCTTGCTTTTCTGGGAAGGTCTTCATGAGAGTCAGTTTCACCATGGTGCTTAATGGGTTTTGCAAATGCACTTGAGACAATACAGTTCTTGCAAGAAACTATTGCAGAACAGCTAACCTTGGCGTCTTAAAATAACAACTGAATGTTGTAGTTGTTGTTACTTTATTTCCTATTTTCCTATGTGTGATTTCATAGTTTTGAAATGTAGAAAATAAATAAGTTAGGAGTTGTAGAAGAATGGTATTTCCCAAATCTACAGTATATATAGTGGGTGGGTATATATTTTTTTCTTTTGATAGAAGAAATAAAAGAAATAAGTGAGTCTGTCAGTGAAATTTTGTAGATGAGTGAAAGAGAATAAAGGCAAGGGAAGAGTGAGAGTGAGAAAGAAATACATATACAAGAAAAATATACATATAAAAGAGCAGAATAGAGTACAGAATAAGCAGGCAAAAGTCAGACAGTCTAAATCGAGGTTCCATCTTCCCAGGATAAACTAGGCCATGGCTGACCACTGGCTTACAGCCGAGATTGACACTGAATCTTGGGTAAAAATAGGACATCACTGAACTCTATAACTAGCAAATCATTTTCAGCCAAACAGCACTTCAGGCCTCAGGCCATGTGAATGCCCTTCCATGTCTCTCTCTCGCTCATACACACACACACACACACATACACACACACACACACTTAAAAAGTTTCTGTGACCAATGGAAAATCTCTTTAAGTATGTTTCAGAAATATTGAGCCACAGCAAAGCTTTTCCACATTTTGAAGTCTACAACCTTGAAATGAACAAAATTTTTAAAAAAATTTCCCAGTGTTTTATACTTAATGTACTGTTTTATACTTTTTCGCAGCTATGTTGTACTGATTCGTGGCTTTACACCATGAGTAATTAAATCGATTTTAGTTTAAATGCTACAGAATGTGGCAAAGAAAAGGGGAGTGAAGGCACTTGACATTGTTTAGTGAGTCATAGATCTTCTAACATGATGCTGGAAAAAAGTTTGACAGGCCCCTGAAATTCAAATTGGTTTTCCAGAGAGTCTGTAGCATGAATTTTCATTTTCATTTTAAACTTACATTTTATCATGTGTGAAATTTGTTGGAAAATGGCTTATGAGCATCATGATGAACGTAGAAGACTGATTGGTTGCCTGATTTATTGCCTGATTGGTTGACTGATTGGTTGTCTACGACAATGGGATCCACCGTTCAGTTTCAAAGTTCCTATGTAAGTTGCCATTATATGTCAATGCGGCAAATTTGGGTACCTCTTGCGCCCCGGGGGTACAACTTATACCCTTTTGCTGGGTAAGTTCTGACACAGCGGGGGCAGTTTACCCCCCAACTCTTTAGAAAAATCATAGCGCCCCATTCCCAAATAAGCCGCATGATTTGCCACCTCTTTCATGGGTCTATGACGAATGGTACAGGAATAGTTACGCATCAACATCCCCATTATAAAGTCAATGGGGCAAATTTGGGCATCTCTTGCGCACCGGGGGTAAAACTTATACCTTCTTGTGTGGTATGTTCTGACACAGCTTGCAAACCTCTTCAAGTGTGGTGAATTTGAGATTTCTACCAAATTCTTGCTCTGTGCTAGAATCCCTCAAAATTGGTCTCAGTGTTAAGTCTATGGGATTTTTCCCCATTAAAGGGCAATGGGGCAAATTTGGGCACCTCTTGCGCCCCAGGGGTACAACTTATACCCTCTTGCGGGATATGTTCTGACACAGCTTGCAAACCTCTTCAAATTTGGTAAATTGGAGATTTCTACAACCTGTCAAAGTTGGTCTCAATGTTAAGTCTATGGGACCCCTTAGAAAAGTCATAGCACCCCATACCCGAAGAAGCTGCACGATTTGACACCTCATTCATGGGTCTACATGGATCTACCATATCAAACCTTTTATATGGAAAAAAAAGAATAATAAACAAAAAAAAGAAGAATAAGCCTGTGAGATAATACTTATTATATAACTACAAATATTAATATAAGTTATACAAATTTTCTCACACATCCACACTTCCATAAATTTTCTTTTCAAATTTTCTTTTCATTTTTGTGAAGCTGCTTTGAGACAATGACTATTGTTAAAAGCGCTATATAAATAAAATTTTATTGAATTGAATTCAATAATAGTAGTGCTTCGCTTCGCAAGCACCACTAATAATAATAAGTTAAAAGAAATACAATAGGATGTCATATTATATTCATATCTGGCAATTGCTGTTTTATATAGAAGTTTACATTGTATAGATCAACACAGTTCCTCTCTCTCTTTCACACACTGTCTTCTACACACAATACGAAAAACATACATTTGGCATAAAAGATGAAAGAGGACCTACAAAAACTGCTTGCTAAGGGTTGTTCTCACCAAATCTCAACTGTTCTAAATTAATAATAACATGGCTCTGTGTTTTATTCCCACAGGCCTCGGTGAAAACTGGAAGCTGCACAATTCATTATTCATTATTATAATGATGGAACAACAATGGGAGCTTTAAATGTTGCACTGAGAGATAAATCACAGCTTTGTGTTTTTATACTGGTTCCTGGATCGACTCTAAAGAGAGAAAATTTAGTGCAGGTCATTCCTGTCTAAATTATCATCAGCATTAAAAGTGCTGGTCCATAATAACAGCCATTACTCCTATTGCTAAATGTGTTTTTGTACAAAATGAAGAATAGTTCTATGAAGGAACCACTAGAACAATATGAACAAAGATTTAGTTTTTATCTTCCATTCACACTAGACAATCAGTTTGTCAGGTGAGCACCGGGTAGGTGTTGACATTTCCCATAATATGCCACTGGTCAAATGCCGCTGATCACATCTGCACTAGGGTTGTGCTGGTTACTGATTGTTTGGTTTATTTAAGGTCCTGGTTTAGTTAGTTCTTGTCTCTTCTGTGTTTAGCATGTACTCATATTCTGGACCGTAGCTATAGCTCCTATCTCTGTCCTATCTCTGTTAGTCGTGGAATATGCCCTTGTCAACAGGGAAGAAAAACCTCACTCCAAAAAAAATAAAATAAATAAAAATAACCTGGTCACATTCAGTACATTCAGGTCATCAGCTGACTTCATTTTATTGCCACATAATGTTGCTGAGTCTAGACCTGACCAACTGAAGCAACCCCCAGATCATAACAGAGGCTTATACAGTGGGACACTATGCACAATGGGTGCATCACGTCATGTTCTTCCCTTCTTATCCTGACACGCTGCAATAGGGTCAATCTGGATTCATTCTATCAAATGACCTTCATCCAGTCCTTCAAAGTCCAATGTTTAAACACCCTATCGAACGTGAAGGATTAGTAATTAGCAAGTGGTTTTCTTATGGCCACACAGCTGTTTAGTCCCAGTCCTGTGAGTTCCTATCACATTATGTGCATATAGAAATGCTCTTAATTATACTACTAAACATAGGTGTGATTTTTACTGTTGACTTTTTTACAATGCAGCTTGAGCAAGCTTCCAGTTGATGCCCAATTGCAGTCATTCGTGACTTTGTTCCAACCACATTTCCTCCATGAAGGGATCTGGGGTTGCTTCAGTTGGTCAGGTCTAGACTCAGCAATGTCAGGTGGCAATAAAATAAAGTCAGCTGACGACCTGAATGTACTAAATAACCAGGTTATCACATCTATGAAGTTTTTCATCCCTGATGGCGCAGGCATATTCCAGGACTTATTGTCATGACTTGGAGAAGCCAAGGAGGCAAATACACGTATTTCTGTATAAATAAATAAATAAGAATCAGAGATACAATCTGTAGCTAGGGTCCGGATTATGGGTAAAGTACAATCTAAACACAGCAGAGACAAGAACCTACTGAAAACCAGGACCTTAAATGGACCAAACTGTTAGAAACCAGCACAATCCATCCAGTGGTTAATAATGTGTTGGACAGGCCTTAACCTTTTTGTCCCTAATGCAGGCCCTTTAATATTCATAAAATTCATGAAATCACAATAACTTAGAGAATATCTAAATATTTAGTGTGATCAGGTTGCTTAAAATGCACAGTTACATGAGGAAGTGGGACATGGAAAGAATGTCGGAGTGTGAAAAATAAACTTGAGGGTGAAGTAGGAAAAATGGTGAGGTTGCCTGAACTTGAGAAAAAAAGGAAGGAGTGAATGAGAAAATGTAAAACAGGAAACAAATCACAATTCAAAATGAAACACACATGTTTTTATTAGGTAAATTACTTATAAATGACTTACCTCGACCTCCTTTGTATGTTAGCAGAGAGAGAGAGAGAGAGAGAGAGAGAGAGAGAGAGAAGCTCTTATTATTGGTTTCTGCCGAAACAGCAAAAAACATTCTTATATGTTTATTTAATTTTATACACTTGTTTTTTTTTTTTTTTGCTTTGATATCCAGTCCATAATTTATCAAATATAACGTTCGGGTCCAAAGGTTCTTTTCCATTTCAACTGCATTCATTGCAAATTATATTATCAGCATTAACTCACTGGGAAAGTTAAAATTGTACTCATTTAAGTATGTTTTTTACAATTCCTCACTATTTGGTACACCCTATTTTTTCTTTAATGACAATGCACACTCGAGCTGATACAGACTGTTCTAGTTTGTGTAAAACCTGACCATCCATGTTACTGTAGATCGTCGTCTGAACACATGCTTCAGTGGCAGGGATGGGATCAATGAAAACCTGACCTTTTGTACCAAGAAGTTCAAATGCTCAATATCTCAATATAATACATTTGCTTCCATTTAAACAGGAATCTATAAAAAAATTTATAAAAATTCAACAGCTTGAATGCCTACCAGTATTCAATTCTTTTGTTTTAGAAGTGTCAAAAGTCGTATTCCTTCTGTTTTTTCCCAGATAAAAATCCCAGATTTTTAATGTGTAGTCAGACTTTTGGATCCCCTCTGCATAAAAGCTGCTTAGTGTGAATACAGTCTTACAGATGACTTACAAGAACAGTATAATTTTACTGTGCTCCAGCTGGCTGTGACACACACACACACACACACACACACACACACACACACACACACACACACACATAAAGTACTTAGTATTGTTATTGAATTGTATAATTCTACATCAAGAGATAAAACTCCAAAAGCTGAAAGAGGAACATTTAAACCTCTGTTCACATCTGATCAGAATATTCCTAACCTCAAATGAATCATATCAGTTATTAATACAAACCCACCAGTTCATCAAAACGCTCTGCATGCACCCATCAATCTTTATTGTTTCGCCATAGGTTCCTTCCATTATAACTTGAACCAATTCTGCAACTATCAAGGAAATCACTACTTTTGTATCACTGCTGCTGTCCTTTATTGTTGTTTTGACAATGATATACACGTTCACGCACAGTGGAGGAAAAAAAACATATGAATTCCAATTTGACCATTCTCATTCGTATCACATGGCAGATGGCTCAGGTCTGATTTGGAAAAGATCAGTGTCCATGCAGTCCTATATAACATCTGCTTAACCTCAAAAAAATCAGCTTTGTTTCATTTCAACCGGAACCACAGAATGAATGCAGAGAACACTACACACACACACACACACACACACACACACACACTCTGTTTCCTGGCATTAGTCACTATTGACTTAATGTTTACAGAGCAAATTAATGTTACTCATCAGCAGAGAATGTGGTGATGTTTAACGCCGGCACGGTGATCACATACACACTGGGTTGCTTGCCTTGTTCAGGCTTGTTCGATTTCCTATGAAGAGCTTTTAACAAATTTACCTTCGTGCTCTTCGATTTCCTACAAAAATGTGACACATTTGATAAGAGCCCCATTATCACCAGTGACATTACGAACCATTAAACTGTGATTATCCACACTCTCCATCTCTTTCTCACTCTCTCTCTCTCTCTCTCTCTCTCTCTCACACACACGCCATCTCCTCTCAGCTACTGCTCTCATCTCAGTACACCATCACAGTGAACAATGACTGGATTTTATGCTTACTCCTTTTTCCAGCGAGATAAAAAACATCTCTCTCTCACGCTCTCTCTGAAAAATGCCTGTCCCGTTTCCAACAGCCATTAGCACTTACATGTGTAGAACAAACACACTCATCTTTATGAGGAGGGACAGAATGCAGATTGTTACTAATGTCTGGCTGAGTAGCAATATAATTACAGTAAGCACATCACTGTGATGTTTTTGGACTGTTGCGTTCACCCTTTGAAAGCACGTCACACGGGGTGCTGCATCTTAACATTAAAGAATAAAGCACCATTAAAAGTCCTGATCTCTCTCTGAGAGTGTATATACTGAATGTGCGTGCTGTAATCATTAAAATGCCCTTTGCCCATCTGAGCACTCATATACAGTACAATATTGTCCTACTGAACATCCTTCATAAATACGACACATTGGTTTGACTTTACAGTGTACATTTGCAGAAGAGTAATGATTCATGATCTCACTATCCAGCATCACCCTGAAGATTGTAAACTTCCCCAGCCTACTATATCTTTTTTTCTAAGACACTGTTACTCTGGCTTACTCATCACACACAAATCTATTTCTATATCCTGATTGCTATTAAGCTGATTTGTGATGTCTATGTTATGTCTACTGGTAAAAGGCTTTATGTCTATTTTTAAAAGTGCTTTATAAATAAAATACAACTCAATTGAATGCATATGGGAGGGTGAGATTAAGCATTCATAATCATTGAGCTGCTCAATCACATTGCATAGATTAGATTAGATTAGATTAGATTAGATTAGATTAGATTAGATTGGCCTAGTGGTTATCACTGTCGCCTTGCACCACCAGGCCTCCTGCGACCTTGTAAAAAGGATAAAGTGGTATAGGTGATGAGTGAGTGAGTGAGATTAGTTTAGATTAGATTAGATTAGATTAGATTAGGCACTGTGGCTTATTGGTTAGCACTGTCGCCTTGCATAACCATGCTCCAGGCCCCTCGTGACCCTGTATACAGGATAAAGTGGTGTAGGCGATGAGCGAGATTAGATTAGATTAGCTTAGATTGTATGCGGCATGGTGTCTTAGTGGTAAGCACTGTTGCCTTGCACCACTAGGCTCCAGGCACCTGGTGACCCTGTAAACAGGATAAAGTGGTATAGGCGAAGAGTGAGTGAGTGATATATTATATTATATTATATTATATTATATTATATTATATTAGATTAGATTAGATTAGATTAGATTAGATTAGATGTGGCACTGTGGCTTATTGGTTAGTACTGTCACCAAGCCCCAGGCCTCCGCAACCCTGTATATAGGATATAGCGGTATAGGCGATGGACGAGTACGAGAGATTAGATTAGATTAGATTAGATTTAACTTTATTGTCATCATAGCAAAGTAGACGCACAAATCCAATAAAATGCAGTTTACAATAAATAACACGTACAGTAAAATAAGGTTATGGAGGTCGAGTAGGTATTATAAATAGGGTATATATGGTAATATATTGTGTAGTCGGCCAATTCCTCCCAGACTGGTTGCTATAGTGTAACAAGAATACTGTAAAACATCTTAGCATCTAAGCAAGTGAAATATTCTTCAATCCAGCCAAACCTATCTATGCCGTTAGTATTTCGGCTGCTCCCATTGAGGGGTCGCCACAGAGGACCATCCAGTGGCTGAGGTTTCAGCAATGGGTGAAAACTGAACCTATATTAGCCAAACCTACCAAAACATTTTCTTATATAAGTTTACAACCAACCAAATATAAAAGATTATTGAGGTTATTTATTGTCAAATACTGTCAAACAAAAATCTTGTTCTATTAGCAGATATTTCTGCTAGTTTTTAGGATTTTGTTTTAAAAGCTACCTTATCTGCCGATATAACAAGACATTTTTGTGCTTGCAATTTTAGTAACATTTGACTTGAAATAAGCTTAATGATCTTGTGTATGGTTTGTTGTAAACTTATAGGAAATTATAGATCGTTTTGCCTAGATTCAAGAACATTTCAGTTGCTATGTCATTTTTTACAGCAAAAACCAGTGTTGATGTTCACTCCTTTATTCATCTTCAGCAACTTCTTTATCCTAGTTAGGGTCCCAGGGGAAAAAGAGCCTGCCTTGGAAACACTGGGTGCGAGGCAGGAATACACCTGGGATAGTAAGCAGGCACAAACACTCATTTACATACAGTATAGGGGCAACTTGGTGGAGCTAATTTTCCTACCAGCATGTTTTTGGACAATGGGAGGAAGATCAAGAAAATTAGAAGACCTTTTTTTAAATCGACAACAGACATGCAGTTTTGCATCTGGGGAATATTTCCTCAAGCTTTATCCGTAATGTTATATTCAAATTACTCTCATAGTTCTGAGGATCATGCAGAGAGACATTCTGTCAGAGGTGAGGACTCTAAATCTGTTTTCCTCAAGATAAAGTAGAGAAAGGTTTTTTCCTTGCAATAATCATCTACTCAGTTCACTGAATTGACAAAATAATGGCCAAGATTAATGTTTGAGGTTGTGCTGACAAAACTAATACCATGGATTTTGTTAATAGGGCTTTTTTTTCATGATCAACAAGGGCAAAATTAAATGTAACAGAATGACAGAAATATCTTCAGGATTCTACAAACTTCAAAGGATGAAAGTGTGTTGTTTCTACTTTCCTTTATCACTCACTATTTCATGTTCTAGTTCAGCTTTTAAGTGAATATGTGATGAGTGAGATGAGAGTCAGAGAGTATCTGGCATTACTGCTTTGAATTCAAGTGTTTATTCAAAGGCACCGTTTTCTGCCTGGAAAACATTCTTTTGTCAGATTTTCACTTTTGTGCCTGCGGTGGCTTTCACTTTGAAACCGCATTTGCATTGGAAACGTAACACAATAAGCCTATTCATATATTCAGATTGTGTTGTGTCCGCAATACTTTTGCACACACTCCCAGGGGGGCAAAGTTTTCTCTGATTATTTTGAGTGATTTATTGTTCCCAAGCAACACTAGTTAGCTCTAATACACATCCAAAAGTTATGAAATGAATTCCATTTCGGCAGGGAAACGTCATGAGAAGAAATGGTTCAAATAGTTTTCGCTGAGAACCGCCAGTTTTTTGACGCCTTATGACGTGTTGCCATGTTCATGATTCCTTGCAATTATCATCTACTCAGTTCACTGAATTGACAAAGTAATGGCCAAGATTAATGTCTGAGGTTGTGCTGACTAAACTAATATCTCTTCACAAGAAATAATATTTATTAACACTATTTTATTGGAATGTATATACAACATAAATACAAGTACTGACAACTTTATTAGTAACATCTGTACTGTACACCTAAACATTTATGCAGTTATCCAATCACACAACCATATGGCAGCAATGCAATGCATAAGATCATGCAGATACAGATCAAGAGCTTCAGTTTAGGAATCAAACATCAAAATGGGGTAAAATGTGATCTCTGTGAGCCAATCAGGTTGGTTTGAGTATTTCGGAAACTGCTGATCTTCCAGTATTTATACACACACACACACACACACACACACACATCTGTAACCTTTATACAGAATGGTGCAAGAAATAAAAACATCAAGTGAGTGACATATCATGGGTAGAAATGCCTTGTTTGAAGCTGGTCAGAGGAGAAAGGCCAGACTTGTTTGAACTGACAATAAGTCAAATAAACATTCTTTACAAGCATGGTGAGGAGAAAAGCATCTCAGAATACAGAACACATCAAATCTTGAGATGGATGGGATACAATAGCAAAAGACCACATCAGGTTCCATTCAAGAACAGGAATTTAAAGGGATAAAAAATAAAAACGTTTGGCTTATTATTATTATTTTTTTTAAATCTGTCTTAAATCAAAAGTGACATCCATGTAAGTACATTACTATAGGTAGGTCTTGGTCATTATGGGTTTTCCAATTTTGAGCCCCAACTAGGCCACGTTGCTGCCGTTGGGCCCTTGAGCAAGGCCCTTACCCTGCTCCAGTGGCACTGTATAATGGCAGACCCTGTGCTCTGACCCCAGCCTACTAACAAGAAGCTGGGAAATGTGAAGAATAAAGAATTTCACTGTTCCGTAATGTATATGTGATAAACACAGGCTGAACTGAACTGAACAATGAAAGTAATTGGGGCCAAACTCAACCAAAATGTTAAATAGAGTTGGTATGTTTTAAAGTTATAGTGTATTTAGTACAAAATAATAACACTTTTTTTTTTTTACCAGATGTAGCCATACAGCTAACCTAATGTGTGTGCTGACCACAAGTAGCTGTATTCGCATTCTGGGTGGCAAACTCCATGCTGCTGTGTGCAGAGCAGGAAGACTTATAACAACCTAGATCTATGGTGGTGTACTACCAGTATATGCACATCACTTCTGATTTAAAATAGACTATCCCATTGAGGCTAAAATTTAACAATTGAGCCGGTGTTCCTAATAAAGTGGCCGGTGAGTGTATAATATATACCAAAATTGAAATGCTAAATGAAAATAGACAATAAACATAACAGCCTGTATAAACTTTACATCTAATATATATATATTTTTTTATTGTTTTATGTTATTTCTACTTTTATTGTCGATACACTGTCCATATACTGCACAAGACAAAACAACAAATGCTAGTAAACGCCACCTTATGCTCAGCGTTTAAACATTTCCCAGTCGCCTAGCAACAGTGTCCTCGTAACCACTTATAAGGTGAACATATGGTGCTTATTTGTATTCCGACTTTCAGTATGAATACATCACATCTAAGGCTTATGGGTTATCAGACTAGGAACGGTGTGATGATGTGCTTCTATCCTGTCTTCTACTCTGTCTCGCCTGTTTATGTCCATATTTCATCACTTTGCTTGTCTTTTTCTGTCTCTGAACCTGTGATGTTCCTGTATTTTCTTAATCATGGGATGTTAAAAGGATCTACTTATAATGCTTTCTGACTAGATCTAAAGGATCGCCTTTGGGGAAAGCACTGAGCCTGGTGAAAAGGTGGACTCAGGCTTTCTTGCAGTAGCCATGTCATTTCCAGTTTACGATTAAGAGGGTCAGTGTGGTTATAAGAGACCAACAAGACATTAAGAGTCTGATGAAGGCTTGGCGATGTTTGTAAAAATGAAGTTTTCAACTTCACCCTGAGATCGAGAACACCAGAGAATATTAATGAGTAATATAGCACCATGAACCAACGAACGCTGATATCAGAGAGAGAGAGAGCAGGCGAGCAAATTTGTATTCTGATTTTAATATCCCTCTTGTGGAGAGAAATAAAAATTAAAAAGATATCCTATAAGCCAATTTTACTATTTGATTAATACTTCCTCAAATATGAATGCTCTTTTCTTAAACAAGCACATTAGTGTGACCAACTCTGAACAAAGAACTAGCGCACTAATAACCACTAAATTAATATCATTATATTATTATTTTCAGGAAAAAGTTTTGCTACAACTATTAGCAGTTTTTTTTGTGTAAATTTTAATTAAATCAGGTCCATTTTTTTTTTATTATTTCTATGTAACGTAGCAACCAAAAAAAACAAAAAATGTACAACAACCTGGTTGCATAAGTATGCACGCCCCTTAACTAATGCTCAAAAGATACTTTGCTTGTAATAAAATACCACTCATTTTTTTGGGGGGTCAAATCTGACAACTTGCGAACAAACTGTCAATTTTGTTTCACTCTTTCTTGTAAAAATGTGCTTGCATAAAGGTTCTTATCCAGTATCTCTTACGCTGGGGAATGTAAGATAATTCAGATCCTGTTACAAAATAAAAAGGACCTCCTAGGCGATCTAGGCTATGTTCACATTACATGCCACGTTGTTCAATTCCGCTTTTTTTGGTCAGAGTTGAAGTTTTCGATTCTGATTTGCTTGTTATGATATTGTACATTCATAATTACAAGTGACTTTTATCTGACTATGATATGGATGTGTCTGTCCCTTGGAACAGCATGCATGCGCACATTGATATGCATATGCAAATATCGGATATACAGTATATACAGTATCTGATCTAGGACCACATGCAAAAGTGACTCCGATCCGATCTGAAAAACATCAGAATTGAGCGTTCAGACTGCCCTAAAAAATTCAGATTTGTGTGACATTAGAATTAAGTCACTTCAGGCTGGTAATTTAAGCATAGTCAGCATTGACATATAAGTGATGGGTACACACACACATACTGTACACATCTCACATTTTGACTCCTGTCACAACTGAAGCTTTCACTCAAACATGGTTACGGTGACAGAGTTCACAGTTCCATGTACACAGACATCAGTTATCGTGGCATTGACAGCTGGGATGCTTCTTCCCCCTGAACAAAAAGGAATGATTTGTGAAAAATGATAACCTGCCTCCATCTTCCATGCATGCATGCTTCTATGATTACTAATGGCTTTTGTGTTCTGATATTCTGATAGCTTGCATTCGTCTCCTGCCGGTTAGCAGGTTTTTTTTTTGTTGTTGTTTTTGTTCTGTTTTTTTTTTTTTTTTTTTTTTGCAAAGCGATCTCTTTAAGCCCTTTATGCAACTCTGCAACTTCAGCTAACTCGACAGTTTCTTTCAACAAAGTGCCGCACTATGCCCTTTACATGGCTCTATATTTTGCTTGTGCTCTTTCACTGTGTCCTGTGCAGTCAGCTAAAATACCTAAAATATCTTACATCTCCACACATATTCATCTGTGTGAAAAAAGAAGAAGAAAAAAGAGAAAGATTTACTTCCACTGGGAACCAATCTTACGACTAACCCAGATGTAAACCCTATTGCTCTGTTGAAAAATAGTTTAGTCTGGAAAAGTACCAACAGCCAAAACACAGTCTGAGCTACTTAATCCAGCTACACAGTTAATTTCCTGATTACTGATTAAATTGACCTAAACATATCTGAGATTTCAAGGTGTCTTGACCTCTGTCAGCTGTCCGACTACGTATAGGCCAAAAACCCTTTCCTTTAGCGTAACCTGGGCAATTTAATGAAAACTGAATTTTATTTCATTTTAACCTACTATACAAACATGACTAAGCAAAAAAAAAAAAAAGCACAGTTTGATGGGGACACAGCTGTCTAAACACACGCCAATATCAAACGGCCTTTTTATCTCCAAGATCTAGAAGAAGTTATGCTCATGCATGCATAGGAATAACATTTTTGAAATATAGCACTCAGAATTTATTCCTCATCAAAGTGCCCAGACAAAGCTGGTTAAAGTGGAAAATCTTAAAATGGGAAAAAATGTGAATTGATGGAATTTTCATTACTCGTGTTGGAGTCTAGCTGTTTGTAGCGAGATTGACTTTCAGACCCATTAAGAGACATGGCTGTTTGTCCGACCACAAGTGAGCTTCATTTCTTGAGTGGCTCTACACACTGCGGTGGGTATGTTGTGGGTTGGAAGTGAGGTGAGGCCATTTCCTGTCCTCTCTCTTTCATTCTCTATACCGCTAAATCATCCTGTTCAGAGTTGCAGGAGACCTGGAGCCATATTCCAGGGCACATGACAGGGAACACAAGTAGTGATGTGTCGTTCATGAACGATTCGTTCTTTTTGAACGAGTCTTTAACGTGCCTCAGAAGAACGAGTAGTCTCGGAGAGTGATTCGTTCATTTTCTACTGGGCGCGCAAAACCTCCGTAGGTTACGTACAGGAATCAGAAATGAGTAGTTACATTTGAGTCTTCTGGTCTGAATCGTTCGTTCTTTTGTCACGTGACTCCCAAAGATGCTATGCAGTGCAGTATACAGGAAACCGAATTGAACGGTTCTTCTCAATGTGTCTTCTACTCCTAGTCGTTCGTTTTTTTGTCATGTGACTCTCATAGACGCTATGCGGTACAATAGATTCAAAAGAACGAACGACTCAGACTAGAAGATATGAGAGGTGAGCTGCTCATTCTGTTTATCATGACATGTCTTTGTAATATTTTCATTACTGGAACTATAGCCAAAATTTGTATACAGTATGTAGACGTCTGTTTATTGAAAATGTAACAATTTATTTTCATTCTGATTAAAAGAACGAAATGAACTAAATGACTCGTTCATTTTGATGAAAGAGATTCAAAGAACCGAGTCACTAAAATGATTAAAACTTCCCATCACTAAGCACAAGTACTCACTCACCCAATAGGCAATTTGGGAACATCACTTACCCTAATGTGCATGTCTTTGGACTGTGTGAGGAAACTGGAGTACCCGGAGGAAACCCACCAAGTCTTTGGAGAACCGAACCCAGAGTTGAGAGTCCACAGCTCTAACCACGATGCCACTGTGCCGACTCATTTCCTGTCCTATCCACTTATTCTGTCCTAAACATTGTTTTACTCTCAGGATTTAAAACATATATCAGCTCTATACTAAAGTCATATTGCTGATATATGTAGTGCTGGTGTGGACAAATCAGTAAGCGCGCACACAGCAGAAGCCATCAGTTGTATATTTTCGTGTTTGTTATGTGAATCAAATAGCTTCTGATACAGCACCAGTGTTTCATTTCTCCTCTCAAAAACGGTTTTTTTTTTTCGTTTTTCTTACCCGAACAAAATGTGTCATTTGCTACCAATTTTTTTGAACGTGACACATTCAAATTGGTTCAGATGTCCCGATGCTAGAACTGTAGCTTGCCGCTCTCAAACTTGCTTGAAGCATTTCTTTCTTCCTATCTGTTATGTTCGGTCCAGATTTCAAAACACACCATACTCAGGGGAAATTCCCAGGTTTCTATGTAGCCAAAAAACATGAAGAGAACACCATGGAGGTGGAGGACTGTCCTATAAATCTTATAAGTTTCTCTTTTTGTCTTTACTTGTCCTGCTTAAGAATAGCCTCAGCTAACTACAGTATCTGGTCCTGGTTTGAATCCCAAATGTAGTTAAATGGAAAGCTAGAGCACTAGGTAGGGTGTAGAATCCCTTGTTCCACACAATAAGTAGTTCACGGGTTAGAGAGGGATTTGGGATTCAGAATAAATAGGAAAATTAAGTGGGTTTTTCTTGTTTTTGTTTTGTTTTTTAAGATGACATGATATCAGATGTGTTTTCTTGCTGGATTGGTTTGGAATGTGGGTTTGTCAGGCAGCTGCTCTTCACAGTGTAGGACCAGGGCTATTTCCACTCATGTTCATACTTTTGAAGCACTACAGCTTTGTACTTTGGTTACCGCTATCCTTTGATGCTACTGGGTAACTGTTATGAAATCCACAAGAAACTGGAATTCAAATGTTTATTTACTCGGTCCATTCCTGAAACCGCAGAATAAACACATCAGGGTTCGAATAAAATAGACCGGATACTGAATATCTGGTGACCCTAAAGAATTTAATTAACCTCAGTATGTATTAATGCACTGCTTTAGCTCACTATTCATTTATTCAGTCTTTTCCAGTATACAGGGAAAGAAGCAGGATAGGGAGAAATAAGAAACATGCCCTATGATGTTTATGAGTTCTAGATGTCTGCATTCTAGCAACTAATTTCTCTGCCCGATAAGTGAGAAAGCTAGATACAGACTACGGAAAAGCAAATAGTTGTGAACATGTCAGGAGAAGCATCATGAGAGATTTTCTCAAAAAACAACAAAAAAAAAATTCATCAATCACAACAAAAACAGATTAAAAGGTTTTCAAAATGAGATGAATAAATCTGGAAGGATTAGTAGCATCTTGAAAATGAAGAAAAACAAACACACAAAAACAGCTGTCATAGTGATGCACCACTGCCCAACTCAATCTTCTCTCTCTCTCTCTCTCTGAATGGTTACACTGAATGATAATATGTGTGTGTGTCTGTGTGTGTGTGTGTGAAAGAGAGAGAGAGAGAGAAAGAGAGAGAGAGAAGGATGATCATTCATTCTTTTCTCACACTATCTGATCTGATCCAAAAAGATAACATTTGTATTGTCCAATATTAAAAACGCAAACAAAACATGCTTTTATGACAAAATCCTCTGTAGACCCTGTTAATAGATGGACCGTTCAAGTCAAACCGGGACTTGTGAATGAAAGTGTAAGTCTGAAGGACATTTACAGAACACGTCAAGCACAGTACTGTGACGGGACTCTTAGCCGCAGTAAAACATTTGAATGGTAAAACGTTTAAAAGAAGGCCGTACTGTACATGCGTGAATGATGCGATGAATGAAAAAATATTCATTCGAAATGCCTTTGGTCTTTGACATTGTTTTAATAAATATATATAATAAATAATATATATATATATTTAGTGGTCAGAATTGTACAATATAGATTGACAGATGCTTTTCCAGAACAACTTACAGTAGGTAATATGATGAATTGAATTGTATTCCAGTTTAGCTATTTACAGTATACAAACATGGCTGAGCAAAAACAACAATTATGATTAACAAAAATAATATTAAAACGAACATCTGGGATGTACAATCGACATTTTTGAGACGTAAGATTAAGCACCATCTCACTCATATTCATTTCATCTTCACTAACCAAGGCATGGCACAGATGAAAGAGATCACAATAAGCAAAACTTTACAGTTACGCTGCCTTCACAGTAACTAGTAATGTACTATAAATGGAGATAAATTAATCTAGTAATGCATCATGATTCTCAATTCATGTCCTTATATACTGACTCCAAAGTCAATTTTTATATAGATTTTTAATTTATACAATATATTGTTACAATTAAGGTGGTGAAACATATAATATTACATATAATACATATGAAAAAATATTTCAGGTCCACATTATAAAAATGGAACAAATTCTAAGAAATTTTAATTTCACTTACTCACTCCACGTCTATCCCGCTTTATCCTGTGTTCAGGGTCGCGGCACGAGGCGGGGTTCACCCTGGACAGGGTGCCAATTCATCAAAGAGCGCACACACACATACAGTACAGTACGCACACTCACACACTAGGGACAATTAGGGAACACCAGATACTTTATAAAAATCTGGATATTTATAAAATCTAGGTACTGTACATACCAAATCGCAATACAAATTGAATTGTCACTAAGGTATCGTGCTAAAATCGTATTGCTGTCCCTCAGTGCTGAAGTCCCCAAGTGCGAAATGGGGAAAAGAAATGGCAAGAACCACGAAAGGGTGTTTTGTTTACTCTATCAGAGCATTTAAAGCTCGAGAAAAGTTCCCTTAGCAGTAATTTGACATTTTACATGCTCCTTGCTTAGGCAATGATGCTCGCTAATAATACACTATTACTAATACGCTATTAACATGCATGCTCTATTATATATACTGTTTAAACACCATCCAAATAATACTTCCTACCAAACCACCATGCCACCTGAACTATTAATGACAGAGTATATCTTGTGGAATGACAGCATCAAATAAGGTGGCTGTGAAATTAGGAAGCGTAGAATGAGACATTTTATCCTCTCCTTTTGGGCTTCTACAGAACAGACACCTTGCCTGAGGCAAGGTTCTAGAGAAACACTACCTAAAGATAATAATAATACGTAGGGTGTGTGTGAGTGTGTGTGTATAAGCGTTTGTATTTTTTCCCTTTGGACGAAACTGAAGAACTAGGGAATAAAAGCATGTATCCGCACAATCTGGCTCAAGTTTTCTGGTAAATGCAGCTGTATCATTTTCCTACTGAGGATTAACGAGCAGACAGATAGTCGCAATCCTCTCACAGCATCTTGTCTTCAACCCGCTGAATCCCCTAGTGAGAGGTGTCTGTTATGCAATTTTCTGCATGGAGAAAGTGAGACAGTCTCCCAACAGCATGTCCATTACTGAAGCAGCTCCATGTTTACAGAGCAAACTCACCAGAATGCACAAGAATCTCAGGCCACACTTTTCCCAATTATATATTCTGTGCACTTTTTTTTTTTTGCCTAGCATAGAAATATTGTTTAGTTGTGTGTGTGTGTGTGTGTGTGTGTGTGTGTGTGTGTGTGTGTGTGTGTGTGTGTGTGTGTGTGAGGGCATACCTGGTCAGACGTGTCTGTGTACATTGTAATGAGGTCATTATCAGAGTGAACAGCTAATCTGGTTCCTCACAGAGAGTAAACACAATTAATCATTCATATCATCATTCATCCCTCCCTCCCGCCCTCCCTCCTTACTTCTCTCTCCCTCCTTATTCACTTTCTCTGCAGCGTCTTCCCGTTCCTCGGCAGAGGTCAAACCATGTCTAAAAGCAACCGGCCACCATGAGCATAAGCTCAGGGGTATTGTTTGTACTTGCATTTGTTTGTTATGTATTTCAAAGATTATTTTCTTCTTATGATAAAAATGTGTGTGTGGCAAAACAATCCTAGAGTATGGTTACAATTCAGAGCTAAAACTGAACAGAATTAATTATAAGTTCAGGAAAAACAAAGGAAATAAACACAAAACCCTTTGAATATTATACGCATATGTTAATGATGCCTCAATTAACTGATTCATTTAATTCCTTAACTTAATTAATTACAGTTCATCCAATGTGATCAAATTTTGACGCAGGGCAAATCCGATTGGACAAATTTTAAAACTGGAATTTTAAAACATGATACATAAACAAAACCAGTTCTAAGAACTGGTCTAAAACCAGACGCTATCAGATCGAATCTGTGCTGAGACTCCATTTGAGGCTCCGTTTCCATTAGCGCATCTTTAACTTCTGGTTCTAGAATTAGCCAAGTCTCGTCTGCCCTTCATCTCACTACGAAAGGAATAATAACAGTTGCAAACAACAATGAGCGGGCCCAAGCACCCTGCACCAGCGCAACATAAAGACTATGGGCACAGTGGGCACATGCATTTAAAGGGGACATACCAATACCATTGTGACATAACTTCAGAAAAGAGGGAATTTTATGTTACACCTCAACAAAAAAAATCCCAGATGCTGGAAAAAGAAGCATTACACGATGATGTCACTCACTGTGATGTCACTCAATGTGACGTCACTTAATACAGTACAATGTCACTCAAAAAATTATTAACAACTTTTTGTTAAGCTTTGGATCACACTGCACTGTAGTATTTCAACCTCCCTGAAGGTCATAATAATGAGCCGGATCAGTTGTCGAAGGGAGCAGAGATAAACCTGAAGCGAATCCCTCGGACCGGAGTTGACTTTTCAAATAGATTTGTTAATGTATTTACAAATGTTTGTTAATATATAACCAGAGATTTACATCTTAAATAAATAAATAATATATTACTTGCTAATAAATAGTCTGTTACAAAGCTTTGCCTTTTGACAGAAAATCAGGTCCGGGTAGAACATTGTCAATTCAAATTTTGTGCTTGCTGCACATTGAATACATTTCATATTCTTTCCATTGTACATTGAATGTCAGATGAAATAAGACAGATGGCCCCTGGCATACTGCACAAGGGCATGGCTTGTGCCAGTGTTGCCATCCACCCTAGAGAAAACCTGCTCTGATGAGTACAGATTTTAGGTGAGAGTTGAGTAGTGGCCGAACAGATGAGCCCTTAAGACTTGGTCTCTGTCTCCTGGCATTCAACCTCATACAGCATCTGTAAGAGTCTTTGGATCCCGGTGGGTGGAAATGTGACTTGCCTACCAATGGCCAGCAACTATCAGTGATGAAAAGACCATCCTTCACCTGCACTTTAACACACTAGAGTTACTGACAGATATTCAGAGACACACTGGCCTTATGGAAATGAACTGATTTAGAGAAATCACCGTTTTACGTATTCACTGCACAATGCACAGCGCTAATTTATTCACATGTAAGATCACAGTTGGAAATATCCATAGCACTTGTAAAACCCCAGAATGCAGTGCAGTAGGTTAGCAGACATGTGTTCGCCGGTGTTCGGTTCGGTTCGTTCATTCATATGCTGAAAATGCATCGTACTGTACGCTGAAGCTAATTTCTTTTAAAATTTTAAATCTTAATGCAACAATTCATAAGGGAGGGCATTCGTATGCTGAGGTTTCGCAGTATATTAGTCAAAATACAGCATATGTGTAGAACTGGGTTTGCTGTCTCTCACTTGGTGTCTTTATCACAGTTATGAATATTAATATGCAAACATTCACTGGTAATTAATATAAATTAAAGTCCAGCTTGGATGAATTCAAATCAGGAGGTGTTAATTTATCTTCTGTAACATCAGCTTATTTATTTATTTTGGGACCCATTGTTTTTAAGAAAAAATCCCATTGTTTAAAAGTGCATCCCTCAGAAGTTTTAAATCCCTGGTCAGTTACTGTATATGGATTATCAGTTATTGGGGATGTGGATCAAAGATTATATTATAAGATTATTATCATATTTTATTACGATTCAGATTAGCCATGTTGCTCATATAATTTAAATGATAAGATTAAAATTGTAAGGGTTAACCCCTAGAGGGCGCCAAAGCGCCCAAAGTTTGGTTTTCGTTGTGTTCGTTTCTGTTTGTAGTTTTGTTTAGGTTGGACTTCGTGTCCCAGACTGCACCTCGGTCAGGTGACGTAAGGATTCACCT
>JAOVVA010000010.1:5501930-5512290 GCA_028565275.1 Leiocassis micropogon
AAAACACTCGTAAACCAAATCGAATGTTCCCAAAAAAATAATGGAAACTCAAATTATTCATTCCACAGCCCAAAAAAATAAATAAATAAAATAATTAACACAAAATATAAAGTAAAAATAAAACAATTTAACCTGCACTTTACTTTTGAAAAGAATCGCGACAGAGCAGTGTTTCTGTGTAGAGCAGAGAGAAAGTGTGTGTGTGTCTGTGAAGGCGAAAGTAGGAGAGGTCTGTTTGTGTGTGTGTGTGTGTGTGTGTTGCACAGTGTCCAATGACGCGTGCGCACACAGACACAAAGAGCAGGCTGATACAGAGAGAGAACATGGATTTTTAACCTCTCTAATGAGACTTGCTTTTGCTTTACACGCGCGCTGTACACACACGCATACGGACACAAAATAAAATATGTTTTACGCACACACACGCACTCACAGTGTTATAGTAAACAGTACACGCATGCACGGATGTTGATTATACCGATATATAACCGTTGGCTCACTGAAGCACATGCGTGATACATGATATTCGGTACTCGTAAACCAAGACTTGTTCGATTTCCAGGTCTAAATTTATTAGAAATCTTTGCTCGTCTTGCGGAACACTGGCAATCCACGTTACTCGCAATCCGAGGTTTCACTGTAATCAAGCTTTTTGAATAATTAATATTGATAATTCTGATTTAGACTGCTTGGTTGTAGGATTCAGATTCAAATAAAAAATCTCAGTCTTTTGCTTCATATTCAGATTATTACTCAAAGATTCTTATTAGTTCCTTATTTTGTCTTTGAATCAGGTTTTAGATTTTGAGTTTGTGGTTGAGATATACAGCACCATGATTTAGAGGCAGAGATTCAGATGTTCTATGCTTCAGAAGAGTGATTCTAATATGATTGCATAAGCCTTTCACAAATACTAAAGGACTGAAGGCCAACTAGCAGATATTTTTACTTATGCAGTAAATGGATTTTTTTCACGATGTCGGTATACTTATCAGAGATATTGCATGTCAGTACAAGTTTATATTTCTATTTGTCTCATAAACAGTGCTTTGCTTGTTATAAAAATTCTTATTAAACCTAACCACTTACAATCTCTCTCTCTCTCTGATACAGAGATAAAAAAAAAAAAAGCAGCAGAAAATCAATAATGAAATTGAATGTAAAAGTTCTGATAGATCTACAAGAATTCTCTGGATCTATATCTCAATGACTGAAATGCTATCACCTGATACAGGTGCATTACTAAATACTGCCGAGTAAATCCTCAGAGAGATAGGAATTGAGGGCTGAATTGTCGATCTTCAAAATCACATTCGTGTCCTACATAAAGACAGGCTGTTGCTGTGTTTGGACTTTGCAGCCCTCATCAGCAACATCCTTCCTTTACTAAAGCAAGCATGAAATCTCCAGGGAAGAGCAACGCTTCTCAGCTTAGACACTTTTCCAATAAGACATATACAGTACACCTACAAGGCACTCATCCCTCATGGGAAAAAAGAGAATTTTATAGTAAAAACATGCACTTACTCTTCAAGAGCCTCCCGGAATTATACTCTACAAGAACAGCGTGTCAGTTTAAAGAGAAATAGATGTCGTAGGAAATAAAGCAAGGCAAATATTCATTTTCAATGTAATAGGGAGAAAAAGTCCAAGCAGAGCTCTTTTGATACTGAATTAATTTATTAACAAATGCCAGATATTAAAGGAAGGTCAGATGGATTAGAAATGTCAGGTTTCCCGTAACATTTGCAGTAATTTATTTCTTTATCAGAGTTTATAGAAATGTTTAAATATCACTGAGAAGCAATCACGAATCTTGGTACAACTGCAGCATGGTTTTATCTATAATCCAGCAGCTTAGAAAAGTTCTCTTGATTCAGCCACTTCAAAGTGCCATTAAAGTACTTTCATTTGCCCTACCATATATAAATGATAACCTCAGTTTATACAGCAAAACGCTGTCTGTAAGGGAAGCAGACGGCTGTAGATCACGAGCAGAATCTCAGGGAGGAAAAAAAGGAATAAAAAAAAATCTGAATCAACTGCTTGGATCCAATTTAAACCACTCGCTCATTCACTCTTTTATCATCCATGCTGCTTTATCCTGTATTACAGGGTCATGGGGGGTCTAGAGCCTATCCCAGGAGACTTAAGGTAAGAGACGGGTACACCCTGGACCCATCGCAGGGCACACACACACTCATTCACACACTACGGGCAATTTGGGAATGCCAATTAGTCTAATCTGCATGTCTTTGAACTGTAGGAGGAAACCAGAGAACTCAGATGAAACCCACAAAGCACAAGAAGAACAGACAAACTCCATGCACACAAGGTAAAAGGTCTAAAATAGGTCTAAAAATATTTTTTTTCCTTCTGTTCCAACTGCATTGACAATAAATCGGAAAAAAAAAATCACTGAAAAAAATGTTTAGTGTAACAATGTATTTAAAATAAGAGCAGAATTTCAACTAGGTAATTCCACTATGTAATTTATTATTTTTGGGGGGGATTTTTCCCCAATTTTCTCCTTAATTTAGTTGTATCCAATTCCTCCCCGTCACTAGGGGGCTCCCACATTAAGGCTACTACTACCACTCAATCGGGAGGGCCGAATACTATGACGTGTTTCCTTCGAACCACGTGGCGCCAGCCAACCGCAACTTTTTGAACTGCTCAATCACGCACCGTTGTTGGCGGTGTAACACACTTGGAGAACAGCGCTATCCACTCCTTCCGCTCAGTACCTCTCATCCCTCCCCTCTAAGAGAGATCGGCCAATCAGCTCTCCTAGACCTCCGGCTGCGAGAGGTTACAGCATCACCCTGGAATCAAACTCGCGGTCTCAGGATGATAGGGTAAGCACTTTATCACTGCGCCACTCAATTAAATCAATGCTTGATTTAATTTAAATTGTAGCATGTAATTATTTATCTTTACAAATTTGAAGGTCTCACATTTTCTTTTTTTTTTAACAAATTAACATAGGCCTTAGAAGCCCCTTAAAGTGTGTCTGTAAATGCTTTAACCGAAATACTACGCGAAATACCATGCAGGTTTTCATACTACTTTCATACTACATACAAACTCCCTTTATTTCAGTCCTCCTCCAAACGCACCTTTTCTGTATCAACTGTACAGACTGTACAACTGGACAATCAATCTTGTTTAAGCGCTGACCAATACAAAAATTTGAAGAAAAAAAAAAACACACAAAGCAACAGATTTCATTTCATCCTCTCTTGCAGGTATTAAGACAAAAACATGCAGCTAGTCATGGGAAAGAAAAACCAAAGGTGTAAACTCGTCTGTTACCCATGATAATCCATGATGACAGAACTCCAGATAAGTAATTATCAGGTTACTTGGTAGTGTGATGTCATCGCCTTGCTTTATATTTAGATGACATTTACTGTACACGTCTCTGTCCTTTTTAGGTAATTCAGCTTGAGGATCTTTCTGACAATATGAAATCCTGCTGATTATCAAAGCTGGGACATAAAGAAATCCAACAAATGCAATCTGAAAATGTCAGAGCATGTCTTCCTCCACTCCTCTTCTGTCTTTGCGTGCATGTTTGTGTGTATCTCTCTCTCTCTATCTCTCTCTTTCTTTCTCTCTCTTTCTCCTCCCGTATATCTACTCATTTTCTTGTCATCTATACAGGAGTGTGTGTGTGGAAGGTTAGACATAAGGTGAGCTCTGGCCTTCTGTGTGGTTTATCGTGTCTGTCAGCAATGAATGAGGACAGAGCCGGGCGTCTTCCAGGCGTCTGAGACACAACGCATAATTTACCATGATCAAGGTCTCGCGCACAGTCAGATGCTGCGTCCTTTTGTCTTTAACTGTCTGCTTTCACAGGAGAGTCAGCTGAGCAGGACTGGGGTAGTTAATGTCTGCCAAAATGTGCTGCGTGTGTGTGTGTGTGTGTGTGTGTGTGTGTGTGTTAGCATTAATGTATGTAATCGCTAACAAACAGCAGGGAAAAATGCATGGCTTTGGCTAAAGATTGTTTTTAAATGCATAAACATTAAAAGAAACGAAGCTGTGAATAAAATACACAAAGACTGAAGTACATGCAGTGAGCACTACAGTAAACACACACAATTTTGTCTTAATATCCTTGTGAGGACCCCTCATTGACAAATGCCTGTGTCATCTTAGCGCTCACTCTGTACCGTTTACATGTTATTAATTAAAGAACAAGAGCCATGGCCTAAGGTTCAGGAAAAGGTCATTCATTTATTTTTATTAAGGAAATTAAAAAAAAAAATTATAATACTTTTACCACCAATTAAATCCATGTCAAATGCCAGCCAAAAGGACAAACTTAGAAAAAGATAGTCCTATCCTTGTAGAGATATTTCCCTGGAGAGAGGGATAATGGAATTCCTTCTCTCTCTCTCTCTCTCTTTTCTCTGCTGCCTTCTCCTTCTCTCCCCTGTTAAACAGAAATAAAGATTCATAGGAAGACGAGCTATATTGACTATAAGACTCTACAGGAAATCGATGGCTTTCTGGCCTTTCTCACTGCATCTTCTTATGCAGTATAGATTAGGCATATATAAACAGCCACTCTTATACACTTGAAAATAAGAACACACTTAATTACATTGGAATATACCTTATTCATTCATTTATTCATTCAGAATCACAGGGATCCAGAGCGTATCCTACGAATACTGGGTGAAAGATTAAGGAATACAAGTGGCTGAAACACCACACACACACAAATATTCAAACTGTTTTTTGACCTACGGCCAATTGTTTTATTATTTTTTTGGTCCATCAATATGCCACTCAGGCAATAGATACTCCCCATCCTGTTGATATATTCGTTGTTTAAGTGACAGTAACTTAAGGGGTTCAGGGTTGCCACTGCGATGTATGATTGTCATTCACACACAGGCAATTTGGAAACGCCAATTAGCCTAGCCTGCATGTCTTTGGACTGTGGGAAGAAACCAGAGCACACTAAGGAGACCCACTGAGCACAGGAAGAACATGCAAACTCCATGCACACAGACCTGAGGTGGGAATCGAACCCCGACCCTGGAGTTTCAAGGCGACAGTGCGAACCAATAAGCCACCGTGCCGCTACACGACCAATTTAGAGTGAGCAATTCATGTGTGCTTTTGTATAACTGACGGAAATCCACATGCACAAGCAGAGAACGTGAGAAACTCCTTCAAGACACTATCACAGCTCAAGATCAAACATAAACCTTAAAAGCATGTGACGGCAACGTTACCCACTGCTCCACTGTTCAGCTCACATCAACGGCTCTAAATTATGTAGTACTCTTAATGGTACTATGGAGATCCTAACCAGATGAAAGCTTCCTGTATTTGGCATGTGTCTAAAGAAGCACACATTCAAGTCAAGAGCCGCGTTGAGTCGATCTATTACATGACCCATGACCTCAATCTCACTCACTAGACCTCTATTTGGAGAGCCACACTAATATATTGTATATTGTACATTGTACATTGTCTTTTCTTAGTCACTCTTGTAGAAGGATGGGTCTCTTGTGCACAAAGCAAGTGCAAATGCACTACTGGATGTTTGAAATAACATCTATCTGTCTATCCATCATATAAGGTTTTTTTCATCTATTTTAGCTTGCCTATTGATTGTCTTTAGCTTGTTTATGACTCCTATGAACTTGGCTTGAGACTAAATAAAAGTCATGGACGTTCCTAAATGCTTATGCATGAAGGTTTTAGTCATTAACTTCTCTTTTTACAGAAATTACACTACCTGGCCAAAAACAAAGTTGCCATTTAAGAAGAGTCAAATTATTGGGCTGCATCAAGCAAAGAAAACAACTAAGGAGATTTGCAATTACTGGAACTGGGGTAAGAACCCTTCTACACATTATCAAAACCTGGACGGACAGCGCTGAACCGTCAACTTCGTGGAAGAAAATATAATAAATGGAAACGCTTGGTGAAGCTGCATGGTAAGGAATCAATAGTAAAAAACACTGCTACTGTATGTTTAATAGTCGAAGTAAGAGCATTTCCATACTGTACATACACAATGTGATGAGAACTCACAGGATTGATATCAAACAGCTGTGTGGCTGTAAGAAAACCACTTGTTAGTGAGATTAATCAGAAAAAAGTACAAAGATTGGACCAATAGAAAAATCTGATCTGATGAGTCCAGATTGAGCCTATTTCAGAGTAATTGGTGTGTCAGAGGGTAAGAAGGGACGTACAAGAAGCCATGAACCCGTCATGCATAGTGGCCACTGTACAAGCCTCTAGAGGCAGGGGTTGCTTCAGTTGGTCAGGTCTAGACTCACTAGCAATGAGACCTGAATATACTGAAAGACCAGGTTATCACATCTATGGAGTTTTTTTTTTCTTTCCTGAAGGCAGAGGCATATTTTCTCATTTGAAGTGGCCACCACATTGTGTGCTGTAATCAAAGCTAAAGGTGACTGAGTGTGTGAGTGTATTTTTAAAGCAACTTTTCTTGCCATCAGTCTTAGTTCTCAGCACATCCCTTCACTGCCCTGCATTGCCGCTCCTCTTTTCTGTCTCTTCCTCTGCCCTCTTACTAGTAAAATCCTTCAATTTAAAACCTACACTACACTGCACTGAGCACTTGCTCTCTCTCTCTCTCTCTTTCTCTCTCTCGCTCTCCTCCCACTTTACCTTTATAACTTTACAAATACGCATTCCTTTTTTCGCTCCCTTTCTGACATTTCAACCAGTGTTTAATCAAGCAGGTGTCACTAACTGCAGCTTCACATCTTCAATCTGACCGGCTTACCCATCTCACTCCCTCCTCCATGATTCATGAGCCTCTGCTCTCTTCCTCACTGTATCGTTTTGATCGTTGAGATGCAGCTGCCGCAGTCTTTTTAAAGAAAGTCCTACAGTTTGTGTGTGTGAGAGAGAGAGAGAGAGTCAGCAATCAAAGAACTTTGTGTCAGTCTCATGTGTTAGTGACTGGGTTAGAACTGTGATTATGCATGAACTGCAATTTAGGCATGAAATGCCAAGCGTCACTAGAACCAGACCGCCGGTACTTAGAGAGAGAGAGAGAGAGAGAGAGAATTAGGAACAAAATAAGAGAAAGTATGCATAAATATTGAGTAAAATCACATCAGAGTTGATCAAACAGGAGCTTGGAGTGTACAGTATGTGTAAGAGAATAGATAGCACTTTCTCTGAGATGCAACAACTGGTAATTAAGAATTAGGAAGACAAATAGAAAAACAAATACATAAAAAACTGTTTGCATTTTTTGAAGGCTGGAAATGTTAAACACAGATCATATTATACAGCGTTATGTATACTGTTGCTTGAAAACAGAACGCGTTGTGATTTCTTTCAAAACGGCTACACAAATCAAATGAAAGCTATGAAGGACACTGATACACTGGGGTCATCACTTGCACCGTGCAATGGCCAGGACAGCACCATGGACAGCGTCCACATCACCATAAGCATAAACTAATATATATAGACGGCCCAGAAGAAGCCTACCCTCTAGTTACCCTCTGAGACAAACACCACCTGTGTTTAGATCAATTCACATTTGCCATTCACTGACCCCTGAATGACAAGTACCATCTCTGCACAATTCCTGTTCTTACTTTCTCCAACTAGCATGTGAAGAGAAATCCTGCTGAGGAACTAAGAATATTCATGTCCCTAGCTGTTACTTTGTCAGTTACAAGTTATACTGGCAACTTTCTTGAAAGAGCATTCACACTAGCCTGTAGTATCAGAGAACAGCTAGTACTGTTATACTGTAGCGTAACCAGTGGCAGTCCCTGGAATAGGTAGCACAGGCAATAGCCTAGGGTGGAAGCTTGCCAGGGGGAGCATAGATGATTGCATTCTTTAAGTACAGGCATTTCTGCGAAACATGAATCTGTGCCTTGCTGAAGCACAGCATGAAATGATCAGTCTTTGGATTACGACTTACTGCATCACCTTCACTCCTCAATATTGTGTAATATGGCCTTGTTTTGACATCCACCACTAGTGATTGGATCACAAGTCGACAGGCGGACATAAATAACCATTCACACTCTGTATTGCCTCGAATGTGTCTCCACATATCATCGCTGAAAGAATTGACAAATCCGCCAAAGAAAAGTTATGTCACTTTCGATCAAAGGCGCCAGAAACTAGGTTTATTTCATAGGACTTACCAAGTTCATGAACCGAGTCTTCTCATCTCGACAAACATAGTCAGGTTTGCAAGTCACGTGGTAATGCAGTATGACTATGCAGGAATTCTCAGATGTCTCTAGAGTCTCTGTAGCCTACAGAGGCTTTTACTCCCACATCACTTGTTCTTTAGGCTACAGAGAATATGGAGACATTGGAAAATCTGACCTTGTTACGATCTGTGATGTCATGTGACTTGCAAGCATAAATGTGTTTGCAGAGGAGAGGTTAGGCCTTTTCTCCATGGGATAGGCTTGAGGCCCCTGTAACCCTACAAAGGATAAGCCGTATAAACATTGGATGGATGGATGGATGAATGAATGAATGAATGAATGGATGGATGGATAGATAAAAATGTCGCCCACCAAACCAATTGTCCCTAAAGCTATATACTCACTCACCGCCCTGTCTATAGCCCTTTATCCTGTATTCAGGACCCCTGGGGGGCTGGAGCCTATCCTGTGAGGCTCATTCTCACACTCCAATTAGCCTAATCTGCATATCTTTGGACTGTGGGAGGAAACACACCAAGCACGGGGAGAACATGCAAACTCCATCAGAGACCCGAATCAAACCTGGCCGGGAATCGAACCTGGACCCTGGAGGTGCAAGGCGACAGTGCTAAGCACTACACCACCGTGCTGTCTTAAAGCTGTACAATTTACAAATAACAAACTTTTTCCATTTTAAGAGACCCCGCCAATTTATAAGGGGCATTCGAGTCAAACTGGGACTTTTGATTGTGCAAAATAATAGGTTCAAATCCAGGTTCAACAAAAACTAAATTGTAGGATGAAAAATACGAAAGTGAGTCAAAAATTATCCTCATTCCGGTAATATGCATTTTCCAAACACTCGTATCCAGAGCGACTTACAAAAATGGTCTTATGAGTGCTTCCCGTTCGAGGCTACTGGCTCCACAGTCACTGCTGTGACGAGATACATCAGTTTATTTGTAACTGTGGTTCGAGCAAAAATTTGGATTTGCACGAAAGACATGCAGTGTTTTTTTGTGGTCTGAGGGTGCACCTGGTGCTGAAACGAGTCACGGAAGCATTTGGATATCTGCAAACAAAATTAGGACTCTAAAGATCTTTAAATCTTAAAAAGAATCATTAATAGTGATGAGACATGGATTCATCACTACGAGCCTGAGAGTAAACGACAGAGTATGGAACGGAAACATCCTCAATTGCCGAAGTCAACCATCAGCTGGAAAATAGATGCTTACAGTTTTCTGGGATTCTCAAGGACCAGCATTGGAACATTATCAGAAAAAAAAAGGTTCAACAATCAACAGCGCTCGTTACAGTGAGACGCTTATTGAAGAGCTGAAGGTTAAATTCAGATTAAACTCTGGATTGATATCCAAGTGTGTTTCTACCAAAGCTACCTCCTTATAGTCTTGATCTCACTCCATCAGACATGCACCTGTTTGTTCTCCTACGAAAACGAAGATCCACTTCTGATGAATCAGTCAAGACAGCAGTGCATTCGTGTCTCGCAGCGCAGCCTAAAACATTTTTTAATGAGGGAATAAGGAAGCTTGATGACAGATGGACAAAGTGTATTGAAAAGCAAGGAGATTATGTTGAATTTTTTTTTTCCACAAATAATTTAATTCTACAGGCAGACTATGGATTTTTTTTTTTTTTACTCATATTTGCAGTTACTTAAAATGGAACATTTAGTGTTTCAGACCGCAGGAAACGTTCAGCCTTTACAACCCAATCTGTCAGATGGCTTTAATTACTGCCTGTCATTCAACTGCGTTTCGCCCTCAGGAAGCAAACTGAATGAGCGCTTTAATCCGGACCTGAGCTCGAATTCATCACGATAACCCGCACAATCTGCATGAAACCCACAGTACACTCACACTCACATATCTGACAGGAGGAGACTTAAGCTCCCGTCGATATTTTGTAATTTTCCTGCCATTTTTGTGTGTGTATGTGTGTGTGTGTGTGTGTTTGTATATGTTTACTTGTTGTGAGTAAAGCCTGCATCAATATCACTGATTAATCTGAATATAAAATTAATTTAGAACTCAAAGCAAAAAATACCTTACAATATAATCTCT
Source organism: Leiocassis micropogon (assembly GCA_028565275.1). NCBI lineage: Eukaryota > Metazoa > Chordata > Actinopteri > Siluriformes > Bagridae > Leiocassis > Leiocassis micropogon. The sequence continues at coordinate 5,512,207 of JAOVVA010000010.1, forward strand.
CTCTCTTGCTCTCTCTCTCTCTCTCACACACACACACACACACACACACACACACACACACACACACACACACACACACACACA
>JAOVVA010000010.1:5517863-5562798 GCA_028565275.1 Leiocassis micropogon
TCTCTCTTGCTCTCTCTCTCTCTCTCACACACACACACACACACACACACACACACACACACAGAGAGAAACAAAATGGAATCCAGATGGCTAATTAACAGCTCATAATCTTAAGTGCATAAAGATCCTGTGTGAAGCAAGAGAACGAAAAAAAAAACACTGCCAGTGGGTGAGAAGTGAGACGGGAAGAGAGAGAGAGAGAGAGGTGTGTGTGTGCGTGTGTGTGTGTGTGTGTGTGTGTGTGTGTGTGTGTGTGCAGAAAAAGACACACCCTATCATGCATGTTATATTCGAACATGATTTTTACCGAGGCTGACGGTGTGTAACAGAAAAATACAGAGTGCATGTGTGTGATGGAGAGAGAGACAGACAGACAGACAGACAGACAGATGTTATATAAAGGTGGAACAGACTGCACAGAAAAGACAAGTGAGGGGGAAACAAATAAGGGACACACTCAAATACACACACACATATACACACACACACACACTTTTTCTGGTAGTTTGATGCAATTCTACACACTCTACACAGCGCAGGAAGCAGTGTAACTTTTTCCATTGTGTTAAATTACACCTGAGGCTTCAGTCGATTTCTACCCACGTTCCATTAAAACGTGAAAAGTGAAGCAAGAACGTGAATGAAAAGTGGAAAGTGTTCACAGGTACAGAAGTGAGAATGTGCTCCTGCTGTGTGTGTGTGTGTGTGTGTGTGTGTGTGTGTGTGTGTGTGTGTGTGCGCATGCAGCATGATGGTTTATGACAGTGTGAAACTATGAAATCCTTCTCAAAAAAGACTTTCTTTATCATACTTATACTTAACAGCGATCTCTGTTAATCTTAAGGTTACGCTGTCGAGGACCTAAAACCTCTGCCAACCTACAGGGGTACACACACACACACACACACACACACACACTCATACTCAAACACTCAATCAAACACTGTGGGCAATTCTGAAATGCCAAAATCAGCCTACAGGGGAACACAAAACGCCCAGAGGAAACGTACTACCACGCAACCAGGTGTGGAGAGTAGGAGGTTCGCACCGCCACCGCGGGAGGTGAAGGATGACCATGTAGGGAATTGAGTCGATGTGTGTAAATATGAAATCTCTTTGACTCACGTGTAACGGTGAGGGCTAACATGTGCTTCCGTGTTCTGAGATGAATCCAATACACCTTGTCATACTGATTCAGGCTGTATCACAGGACAGCGTAACACACTCGGGGGAAGAAATCTTTATCCGAGCTTTATCTGATTGATGCCAATTGGCTGGCATCACTGGGGACACAGAGAGCTCCGGCGCCCTGGTGTATAGCATCAATTACCGACATCAATAATTATGTCAATGGAAACTGCTCACAAAAATAGTAAGATGTGTGTGTGTGTGTGTGTGTCATTGCAATGAGCCAACTTAAAGTTTACTCTCACTGTACGCGAGACTCTTACAGTGTTTGTCCACCTTAACTTCTCTCGTGTAGGTATTGTTCCTTGTCAGAGCCATACCTCTCTCTCTCTCTCTCTCTCTCCGTCTTGACTGTCTGACTATATTATCATCTTCCTCTCCTATGCATGTCTCTGTCACTCACACACACACATGCACGTACACACGGGTGGCATATAAGAGACAGTTAAAGCTCACACTGTGTCTCTCGGTCCTCCTACCTTCTGTGAAGTGTGAAACAATGGGCTCTGAATTTTAATATCTATCTCATTGTCACTGATATGAGATCCAAAAATAAATAAAAATGAAAAAAAAAAAAAAAAACCTGCAGAAAAGACAGACGGAGGGCTAGGCATTCTGCATTTTAAATTTTGCGCTCGGCTCAGGGTAATCAATTTGCCGAGCGGGAGAAAGACGAGAGCGAGGACGCCTGAGAGAGAGAAAGGCGCCGATAACGGCGTCTAACAGTAAGGCTTGAAATTAATGTTTTTTCATGACCGTCCCGGGGAGCAATTTTCGACGCCTAACAGTCTCAAATACAAAATCCCACATGCTTTTGTAATCATGAGTTATGAAAGAAAAAGTCACACCATGACAGCAAAGCTTCAGGCTGTTGTCAATCATCACTCCAGCTAGCAGGAAAGTCACACAAACACGCGCGGTTTACCCAGCGCACGTTCAAACACAAGAGAGAGTTCAAACAGGAGCCGAGTGGACTTTTCTTCCTGGTTCATTTTCTATCAATCTGTTTACACTCCGATGCATTCGGCATGTAGTGACACCATAAAATGAGGCACGAACGAACTGCTGGGATTAACTCCGCTCCTTTGTTTAAAATAAAAAACAGACCCACATCAGCAAGGTGATGAAATCGAAATCATTTCAAATGAAATGTTAAGGCTTATTGACGGAATTAGGATGAAGTAAATCTTGCTTTTTATGGAGATTTTAAATATATGAAACATCTTAATGAAATCTTGTGAAATTATAAAAAAAAATAATAATTATTTCATTTGGGCTTTAGTCGTGTCATAAGAATCGTTGTCCTGGTAGTGTTACCGAGAAATAAGAAATACACATGTGTGTAAGTAAATATTAAAGCACAATTTCATATTTCATCATATATTTCAAGTAACATATTACTTTTTTTTCATCACAATCGGCCCACAGGCAGAGAAGATATGCTAATTTGGAGTTTAAATGGAAAATGCCCTTACATAAAAAAAAAAATCAACCTTGAAAAAATCATCAGTTCAATCATCTCAAAATTCAACAGATGACGCTGTATATTTTTTGATAAGTGCTTATAGGTGTGGGATTGAAATCTACTTAATAAACACGGTCTCACACCTTCATTCTGCGCACTTCACGGTAACACGTCAACATTTTAGTTCCTTTCAAAATTCAACAGATGGCGCTGTACAATTTGAAAAAATGCGCTTACGTATGTGCAATTAAATTTAATGTGAACAAAGTCGCGGGCACATCTAGTTAAGAAAATAAAGGTAGTGTTTACTCTCATAATTGTGTTCTGTTATTCTGCACAAAGTCCTGGTTTTACTTGAACACCACTTAGTGTAATAAAACAGAAATGCTAGTCTTCCTGTTGGTGCCAGTCTTTTCCAGGTAACAAAAAAACAGAACTGCAACCTTTTGAGTCTGGACTGGTAGCCAATAGGGAAATACATAATCTCTTTTTTTTCCTCAGTAAAGAGGGCAAACAACAGCTAATATCTGAACAGTACAGTCTGATAGAAACTGTTCCTCATCATATCAGATGAAGTGTCAAGTCTCTGAGTTACTCACTGAGTCTCAGCTCTTTTTTTAAAAAACTGCAGTACATCCCAGTATGGATTGTTCAAATAGTCAAATCATGTAGGTTAGGCTAATTCAAGCCTTTTTTTTAAAAAAAGGAAGAAATATCTGGATTTCCCACATGGAGCAAGTTTCAACAATACGCAATGGGTCATGTTGAAAGATTTCAGATGCATATGTTATACCGTATGATTTAAGATGCATATGTTTAAATGGCCCGTTTCTCAAAATTCATTGTACAGTAATAACCCACTTGAATCTTCCAATTTTATGAGCAGCAGCCATAATTCACTATAGACTTAATAATGAGTCCATTACAGCCACCGTCTTCCTAAGCAAGAACTCCCATCATCCCCAGCAATTTTAATAGTCTCTGGGATGACGTGACACCGTTAATTTTAAATGGAATACATTTATTAGCTTTGAAGAGAGCAAGAGATCATAAGACAGTCCCTGCCAAGGGACATAAAGTAAGATGGGAAGCAAATGAAAGGAAGGGAGAGGAATAGAAGCGGTAGAGTGCGAGCAAAAAAGTAAAGCGGAAAAGGTAAAAGAGAAAGAAAGAGAAAATGGACAGGGAAGAAGAGAAATCACTATCAGTAAAGTAAGGACTAGCACAACAGAGCACCACTATAAAACCTTCAGAACTCTCTAATAAAGTAGGGGTTTTCATAGGATTTTCAAAAAAAATTACTTGGTTTGATTTGCTCAAATAGTAGACTCTCACTCTGACCATTTACTTGAAAGTGAAACCCATCCCAGAGGATCCCAATCCCTAGTCTCAACCAGAGGCACTATGAATCTCGCTCACTCACTCGCTCATTCTCTATACCGGCTTGGGTCATATCCCAGGGGACTTGGGGCACCAGGCGGGTGCACTGTGGATGGGGTGCCAGTCCATCGCAGGGCACAAGCACACATACACTCACACACTCACTCACCGACTCAGTCACACTAAGGGAAATTTAGAAATTAGCCTAATCTGCATGTCTTTGGACCGTGAGAGGAAACCGGAGTACCCCACCAAGCACAGGGGGAACATGCAAACTCTACACACACAGGCCCAAAGGCAGGAATCAAACCCTCGACACTGATGGTACAAGGCTCACAGTGCTAACCACTTCACCCCAATGCCGCCCGTATGAAGCTAGGAAATTTTTAAATAATAACAATAGCATGTGTTCTATTCATATCTGTATTTGTATCTGTTTCTCCAAATAATGTTCATATTCTGTGCTTCTATTTCATTTCAGATAGTAAAAATTTCAGATTCTCAAAGCCAGAGGCAAAACTTGCAGCCATTATGTGCAAGACAAAGGGACATCGAGAGTAGTGTGTCTGATTTGCAAATGGTCAAAATCAAGGGCAAGGGTCATAACACATGCAGACAGAGCAAAACACATCCATAATTAGACATAAAAAAAACACACACAGGGTCAAACCCTGGGATCAACATAAAGCTACTGAAAAAATCAAGCATGGGATTGGGTAAAACAGGCAAAGAACAAAGACAAACACAGGAACGTGTGAATACAAAGAACTAATAAATGGCGAGGAAGCTGTTGCCATGAAAGACATAATGTGAAGCACGTAGGGGGAGGGGAGTGAGATTGTGACTCCACAGTTTTTATTTTTAGCCAGCGCATTAGGAAGCTCCCACGGTTGATTATGCAATAATGCTCAAACCAGGAGAGTGTTGCTAATTCACTGGTACCTCAGAAGCGGAAAAGTTCATGCGACGTCTCCAAGTGTTTGGCTAAAATACCTTCCAACCAGTGAAAACGTGGGTAGTGTTGCCAACTTTTTTTGCTAGATTTGCATTATACAAGTTGTACTAGTTGAATGAGAGCAAGACTCCCAACCAGTGTTTTAATTGTGAGTGAGTTGGACAAAAAGATGTTTGATCATCGACTACTGTATCCAGTGATCAATCATTTCCCAAGTGTCTTCAGAAAACATTTCTCACTCACTCAATCATCTTCTATATCGCGTTATCCTGTACACAGGGGTGCGTGGGTCCTAGACCTAGGGCACGAGGTGGGGTACACCCAGGACAGGGGGTCAATCCATCACAGGGCACACACACTCACACACTCATACGGGCAATTTGGGAATGCCAATTAGCCTAATCTGCATGTCTTTGGACTGTGGAAGGAAACCAGAGTACCCGGAGGAAACTGACCAAGGAACGCAAATGGGGAGAACATGCAAGCTTCATGCACGGAAATCAAATCTGGTCAAGAACTGAACCCACATCCTGTAGGTGCAAGGCGACAGAAATACATTTAAGTATGCAAACCATTTTTACTGAATATGCGATTATTCTAGACATCATCCAGAGACTTCTAGTGACTTGTTGACCATGTCTTAGCTAAATGTTTCTCAAAAGTACAGACAACATAAAGCATCCAATGGTGCACTGATGGTGAACTCAGACATTTTTAATGCTTCTATTTCTACACACATCATACTTACACAAACGTTCAAATTCGTAATTTCATTTTAGCCACAAATGATGCCGTGATTAACTTAATTCAAACAAAGTTCATTTACTTACCTAGAAATAAGAAGGAAGAAATCCCAGAGAGAAGCAGGAAGAAGAAATGCACAAAAGAAACAAAGAATAATCTCGTTAGTACATTGTTACGTGTCTCTACATCATCTTTGTGCGACAGTGATGATATAAGGCATGTGAAAGAAAGTTGGAGTCTAACATTGTGCTAGTTTCTAAAACTATTTGGCTTAAAGGTCTTTAGATTTTCACTGAACACCAAAGCTTCAATCCTTTTACTCTGGTTACGAAAGCTGGTTTGATGCTACTTATCCTAATGGCTAAATTTAGGGAGGAAGTAGGTGGAATTGCTCCTACATCAACATAAATATCCAACTTCTAGCCAGAGCATACAAATCCAATCACACAGCAGTGAACCTGGGGCAAAACTGAAATACACAGGCTTATTTGAGCTCATTTATTGGATTGGCTAAGAAAAAAAAAATGCTAATCGTGTATTAGATGTGTGGTGAACCCACATGCTGCGTCTTTAACTTAGTATACTTGATGATTATGACCACACAATGCAGTTATTACTCCAACCAGACTTTCCCTTTGCTTATATCACTGAATAAGTCATAGATAATTAAAATCTGCTCTGTACAGTTATAACCTCTGACTTCAAACTGTTTGCAAAGATTACAACAATATAAATTCATGGCTATCAACCTCAATAAACTAAATATCCTGTGTATTCCACTGCTACTGATCATTTATTTCTCTTTGTCTTATTAGTATATTCTTGTGATGACCAAATCCTTATTATTCTCTTGCTTTTGAGCTACTTTCTATTGTAATAAATGCATAACAAAAACATTTTATACTTTAGACTTCAAGGCAAATTTACCCCTGTGCATCTGGAAAATCCTTCCATCTATCCATCTATCCGTCCATTCATCCATCCATCCATCCATTCACAAATCCATCTATTCATCCATCTATTCAAGCATCCATAAATCCATCCATCTAAACTATCTATCCATCCAATTTGCCAAACCATCTATCCATCATTCTGTTCAAGCATCCATTCATCCATCCATCCATTCATCAGCTTGTCTGTCTATGTATGTATGTATGTATGTATGTCCGTATCTATCTATCTATCTATCTATCTATCTATCTATCTATCTAACTAACAATGCTGACAGAAAGTTTGTTTTCAGACTCTTCCAAGTTTTATATTATTTTATGTTTCACAGTTCTTTGTAAATGGATTCAAATCCTTTTTTTCCCCTCATCATTCTAAACACGATGCTCCACAATGACAAAATAACAGGTGTTTGGAGTGTTAATGTTAATTCATAAAAATAAAAAAAATACTGAAATGTCTCATTTACATAAGTATTCAGGCCCTTTCTTATGACACTTGCAGTTGAGCTCTGGTATGTCCCACTGCTATCAATCATGCTGGAGAAGCTTCTACAACTTGATTGGAGTCCAACTATGCCTAACTCAATTCAATGGACATAAGGTGTCACAATAAAGGCTATTTGTAAGAGGGAAAACAAAGACATGAGGTTGAGAGAAGTATCTGTAGAACTGGAGATAGAAATGTATGAAGACACTTTCTCTTCCATTTGAGAATGATGAAGGCTACTGTGTTTTTGAGCACTTTCAATGCTGCAGAACTTTCCTTGTATCCTTCCCCAGGTCTGACTTTTCACAGAATCCTATCTCTAGGTCTACAGATAGTTCTCTCAACCTCATGTCCGCCCAGCAAAACTTTGTAATTTGGGATGAAGGGCCTTGGTTAGACATGTAACAAAGAACCTTAGGGTCTTTATAAATTAGAGCCATACAGAAGCACACAACCATCATTGCACCGCATCACCAATCAGGCCTTAATGGTAGAGTGGCCAGACAGGCGCCATTCCTCGTCAAAATGGGACATGACAGGCTACTGGCAGTTTGCCAAAAAGCCCCTGAGGGACTCTGAGACCATGAGAAACAAAATCCTCTAATCTGATGACACAATTCCCCGTGCCATGTGTGGTGGAAATCAGGCACTGAGCATCGCCCTATTAAAACCATCCCTACAGTCAAACACGGTGGTGGCAGCATCATGCTGTCAGGAATTTTTTTTTTGTTGCTGTTGTTGTTTTTATATATACGTAGACTCTAGCTGAGCTGCTCTCTCTGTTCTGAAAACATTTCTGTATTTTATTGGTGACATTCTTTGGGTTGTTGTTTTGTTGAAATGTAAACCGTTACCCCGTTGCATATTTCAGTCATTAATGTTTTTTTTAATTAACACAACACTTCAAAGGCATGTTTTTACTCAGTCTATCAGTTGATCTATCTATCTATCTATCTATCTAGCTATGTATTCATCTACTAGAGAAAAAGGAAAAAATCGATTCATTTATTAATCGTGATTCTTTTGTGTGGCAATTCATGTATTGCCACACTGTATTGCTACACTGAAACTTTTTTTAAGGGTTCAAAGTAAAACAAATGTAATATCAAATCAGGATATTTATAAAATTGTAATACTTCGCAATATTAATCGAATCAGCATTTAGGTATCGCATGTTTATATCGAGTGGTCACTGATGATTTATATCCCTTCTACCTACAGTACTGCAAAAGTCTTGATCTACCCCTCATTTCATCATATTTTGCTTCCAAAGTGTCAGACTTTTTTGTATTTTAATGTAATCTGGAGGAATAGTTCTCCAGGCTTCCTGAAGGACTTTTTTGGTTCTCATTTACAGTCTAGTCCCTGTACCCCACCAGTTTCAGAGAAAGTTTCAGGCATCCTTAATATATAGGTGTTGGACAATGTAACTAAAACACCTGGTTTTAGACCACAATAATTCATTAGTATGGTGTAGGGCCTCCTTTTGCAGCCAATACAGCATCAATTCGTCTTGGGAATGATCGATACAAGTCCTGCACAGCGGCCACTCTTGCAGAATAGTGGCCAGGTCACTACGTGATGCTGGTGGAGGAAAATGTTTCCTGACTCGCTCCTCCAAAACACCCCAAAGTTTAACTTCACTTTCATGTTCATCAAACCACTCTGTCACCAGTCTTATGTGTATTGGTGCATTATCATCCTGATACACAGCACCACCTTCAGGATACAATGTTTGAACCACTGGGTGCACATGGTCCTCCAGAATGGTTCGCTAGTCCTTGGCAGTGACGCACCCATCTAGCACAAGTATTGGGCCTAGGGAATACCATGATATTGCAGCCCAAACCATCACTGATCCACCCCCAAGCTTTACTGTGGGCATGCAACAGTCTGGGTGGTACGCTTCTTTGGGCTACTCCACACCGTAACTTTCCCGGATGTGGGAAAAGCAGTGAAGCTGGACTCATCAGAGAACAATACATGTTTCACATTGTCCACAGCCCAAGATTTTCGCTGCTGGCACCATTTAAACCGACGTGTGGCATTGGCACAAGTGACCAAAGGTTTGTCTATGTTATGTTTTTTGGATACAATCTGGATTAGCACCCGGACATCCTTTTCAGACAGCTTCCTCTTGTGTCCACAGTTACTCCTGTTGGATGGATTGGTTGGATGCACAATTGATGGCTGACTAAATACTTTTTTGTCCTACTTATCTATCTGTCTATCTATCTATCTATCTACTGTATCTATCTATCTATCTATCTATTAGCCTGTCTGTACATTTATTTCTGTATCTAAAAGATGGTGGGTTAGACGTCAATCTTTTTTTACCCCTGACGAGCACACACTTGTAAAGCACAAATAACTTGCTCTACTTATACATTTCCATACACTGCAGCCCAGAGAGCAGAGAGAACAATTAGTGCCTCACACATAGCACAAGCTGAATAAATAAGAGGTCGTTCAGTTTCTTCTAATCGATATTAAAGGGGAAAAAAAGGTCTCGTCTTTGGCTCCTTCCTCCTCCTGTCTAGGTGTGTGTGTCAAGGACAAAACTAAATAAGAGAATCCAATCCTGTGTTCATGCTTTCACTGCACATGTGCACAAACACACACACACACACACACACACACACACACACACACACACACACACACACAGGTCTCATTATGTTAGCCTTGAACACTGTAAAGCAAATATTTCACAACACCAATTACTGATGGACTTTAAAGGTATGATGGTGACATTATGTAGCTGCAGACATTCACACACACACACACACACACACATATACACAGTAAGCTAAAAAAAAATTAGGCTGCATAATAAAATACTGTTTAAAGTATGTTAGTGTAAATATATTTTCCAGTTCACTACAGTAATCCTTGTGAAAATATTCACAGTCAAACTGGGAAATGTCTGGTGAATGAAGGAGGCATTAAACTGATTGAACTGATTTACAGACGCACAGTACAGTGATGACAGTAAAACATTTGAATGGAGCAAACATTTTTCAGAAATGAAGCAGAGAGTCTGATTGTGGCTCCTGCATACTAAGAAAACGTTGTACCTTGATGGTATCCAAGCACTAGTGAAATGCTGCATTAGTGTAGCAGGGGATTCTATAGAGAAATACAGGTGTTTTGTTTTTTTTCTCTCATAACTGTATTCTGTTATTCTGCACAATCAAAAGTCCTGGATTGACTTGAACACCCCTTGTATTTAACCTCACCTTTAATATAGATTTTCTAAAGAGAGAATATATTTCTCTCAGGAAGCTCAGTGCTAGTTATCCATGAGACATAATTTAGACAAAACCCAAAAGGTAATATTCTCCCTCTGTCTCTCTAACAGTGCTTATGTAACATGTGGGTGCAGGAGTCTGTGGCAGGATACATGGGTGGGAGATGATCATGAGTAAAAGTTTATACATAGAAATCTAAAAATCGAAAACAAATGTCGTGACTGGGGTCAAGACAAAACAGAATTTAAACCTTTAGTGGATCTATATCATTACTGTGATAGGGTCAAATAACTGTATAGAAAGTGAGCGAAGTGAAGCTCACAGAATGTTTCTGCTATAGAATTTCACTCCTGTTGAGATAACATCAGTAATGCAGTACAGAAAACGACTTATTTATTTACTACTAAACCTATTCCCTCTTGTAGTGCGCTATCATAGTGCTTTGAACTTCTAATGTAAGTAGGGATGGATTGGTTAATCCTGGGCCCCTGGGCAGACAGCTCAGCAAGCCCCACCTCCACCAATGCACTACACATCCAGTATGAGTAGTCTCTGTGAAGCACAGAAAGCTGTTTTGTTTTTTTTTAACTGACAACCTTCTTTCTGGTTTTTCACCTAAATCTGGTGACCACATCTTCAAAGTAGTCCAGCTCTGTAACAAGCTTCGATTCAATAGCCAGTAGCGACAGCATATTAAGGCATTTAAGCTTGCGTTGAGGTGAGTGTTCTCTGGCTCTTCCAGAGCTTTTACAGTTAATCTGATCACCCCTTGAGTAAAAATTCAAACCCGCGCTCTAAAAATATTTCCAAATATATTTCAGGTTTTGTGACTTTACATTTTTATTGTCTTTATTGTTTTTTTTTATACAGTAGCACCATTCTCAAAACAGTTTAATGTACTCTTGTGGTTGAAACAGATAAAAAAAAATATATTCAGCGGTACCATATTAGGGCACTTGGATATTTGGAAACGTGGAAAACAAAGTGAAGTAATAAAAATAATTAAGAATCAAGATTGCATGGCAAATATACAGAGGGGCCCCAAAAAATGTATACACACTTCATCAGTTGTTATCTATCTTTTTTTATTTGAATTGAATTATGGCAGCAGTGTGTAGTATTATGTTTCCTTTAAAGATTGTTGATGCTATCATGTGACCATTAGAAGAGAGGCATAAACATTTTTATGTTGAAAATGGCCCCTCTGTATATTTGACTTCACATTACCACAGCTGACTCACTCACTCACTCACTCACTCATTCTCTATACCGCTCATCCTGTACAGGTTCGCAGGAGGCCTGGAGTCTATTCCAGGGGACTAGGCAGAGTACCCCGCGGATGTGGTGCTAGTCCATCTCTACACTCCACTCTGGAGGTGTAAGGCCACTGAGCTAACCACTACGCCACTGTGCCACAAAAAACAGACAGCTGATGGACAGCAAATGGAAACTATACTCCAATACTAACACGGGAAGACGAGCTATGAGCATTGTACTATAAAAGCTTAAGTTATATTCATATTCTGTACACATCTATTACTTACACAGATGTAGGAAATGTAGCTGCAGCTTAGCAATGAATTGGACAGGTCTTTAATTGATGTCTTTATATTTTCCTGAAAAGACATTCTGCAGATTGAAAATTTCATTTTCTCTCAGCAAAAAGCGTGTTCTTGTTTTGGGCCTGAGCACAATGGTTCCTCAGGTTCAAATTCATTTTCAACAATGCCTATATAGATCTGCCTACCTGTATGCCCTTATTGTACAGTATATCAGTGAACAGTGAAGGTTGAGTGACTTTATAAGAGAGCAGACATGTTTAAAGTGTAACACATTGAAAATCTCAGAAACCCACAATGCAAAAAAAAAAAAAAAGATCATTTTGGATAGATAAACTAGATAAAGGACCGAAAAAACAGAGTGAGAGCATTAAAAACGTAAAAGACTGACCATATAAAGAAATCTTGAGTCAAAAGGGAACCAAATCAGGGTGGACATGACAAGCCTACCCAGAAAGGCTGGGGTAATAGGCAGCTTATGAAATGGTGCATTATTTAAAGCCCTTTTGTAGATTCGTGTTCCATTACTTTCTCTCTTCCGACCTCATGCTCTCATTTTCCTTTCCTTTTGTGAAAACAAAGCCACGCTATCTGTAGGAGAAAGAAGAAAAACCTGTGATCCACGCCTAGCCGAGCAAATTGAAACAGAAAAATCTATCCCTTCCGCTAAACTGCAATTTACTAATGTTAATAAACATTTCCACTAGAAAGAGAAGGGCTTGTCACGGTCACTGATTAATGTGCCCTGAGAACTGGTTTTGTGTGTGTGTGTGTGTGTGTATACTGAAAGTTAGGAGAGTGAGGGTGTACATGTTGATTCGTTCATTAATAGTATAAAAAAATATGATAAATGATGAAATGAATGCTGTAATTATAATTCTATCTATAACATTGTGAGCTTCGGTAAGCCCCTTAGTTTAGAGCACATTGTTCTACCCATATAACTGTTTATGGTAGGGTTGTTCTGATTGCAGGTTTTTTTGGTGTTATAGAATAAGCATGTTGCTATAAGCACCTTAAGTATATTTTAATACGTTTTTCTGGTACCAAGGATTGGCTAGTTTGCTTGTTTCATTATGACTGACACCGAGAGAGGAGAGCTAGTGATGCCCTGTCGGAGTCCTAGTTTCCTATTATTCTCTAATCTCTCAGAGCCTGTAAGACATGATCATATATTTTAGGAGGCACGGTGGTGTAGTGGTTAGCACTGTCGCCTTGCCCCTCCATGGTCTGGGTTCGATTCCTGGCCAGGTTCGATTCCTGTCTCTGTGTGCATGGAGTTTGCATGTTCTGCCCGTGCTTGGTGGGTTTCCTCCGGGTACTCCGGTCCAAAGACATGCAGATTAGGGTAATTGGTGTTCCCAAATTGCCCGTAGTGTGTGAATGAGTGTGTGTATGTGTGTGCCCTGCAATGGATTGGCACCCTCTCTAAGGTGTACCCCGTCTCGTGCACTAAGTCTCCTGGGAAAGCAGTATAGACGATGAGTGAGATCATCTAAGAAGCATTACATTCCTTGGCACGTCGCTCTAAAGGATTTGGTTGTCACATATGATAAATTCCATGATTTCTGTCATTTTCTTGCTGCATCCCTTTTAAATTAAGATTTTCCACATCCACAACGCCAGTTTCAGCTATGCTACTCACACATTTACTGTTTACTGACGAGATACAATCTTATCATAACCTTTAACATGCTGTGATATTGAAATGTTGACTCTCTTAAATCAAGTCTTTGGAAATAGTGGTTAGAACTATGATTTGCAGATTAAATGTCATCTTAATAACATATGCATAGTACTGTGCGAAAGCCTTGAGTCATTTCTTCATATCAAGATTTTAAAATAAATAAATAAATAATCTGTGTGCAGTCGATTAAAGAAATGGAAACAATTGCTTTACTATGACAGGCTCCCAAGTGTATAAAGACACTATTTAAAATTTAGTTGTTTATGTAACAACCCTTAGCAACAGCCTTATTTCCCTACTCGTCTGTTCCAATCACTCAGCATTCAGCATCACCAGTTTACACTGATCATCTGTCATCATCTGCACCTGTTTCTCACTGGTTCATGCCTTAAGTTAGATGGGTTTTTTTTACGCTTTTTTGATGATTCATAGGTTGTTACATGGCTTAATAAACAAAAACATTTATCTGAGGCTGGTCAGGTACAGGGGCTGTACTAAAAATCTGAGCCAAAACGTTGCCAAAATTGAGAGCCAAAGTTTATATTCACAACATTTGGCAGATACCCTAATCCAGAGCAACGTAAATTTTACATATCATTATAAGCCTGAACCGTCGAGGTATAAGGGCCTTGCTCAAGGGCTCACAGCAGCAACTTGGTGGTGCTTGGTTTTGACCCTGGAACCTTCCAATCAGTAGTCCAACACCTTAACCACTGAGCTATCTCTTCCCCCAAAATAGTCTTTCAGGAAGCCCGGAGAACTATTCCTCAAGAGTACATTAAGAATAAAGGAAAGTCTGGCTCTTTGGAAGTAAAAATATTTAAAAAATGGGGTGCTCAAGACTTTCGCACAGTACTGTATAAGATAATAATAGAATATTTATGCTTGCTGCTTCAGCCCTTAAATCACTTTCAGCATTGGGGATTAACTTGCATAAACATGTGCATTAAAGCAAAATTTAAGCTGAATCACCGAAACCATGATATAAGTACGAGCCAGCCTTAACACAGAGTGTGATGATAATTAGCATCAAAAACAAGGAAAGAAACTTTTTGTCTCCTCCTTTAAAACATTATTGTTCTTAATGAGGACTCCAGGGACAAACTCACAGATTGAGCTCTGCTCCAGTCGTCAAACTTAATGATGATGTCAAACTGTCCATTGTTATTCCGGGCAGCAGGTAACTTCAGCAACTTTCCCCGGAGAAAGCAATAGAATAGTGACATCAAAAGTGTCTAACTGACATCTTAATCCAACACAAGTTCACACGCGAGCAGCACGAGCGATGCTTGATTAGTCAAATCCTGCCAAATCCTTTTAAATCCTATAAAATTCATTATCAGTCCGCCTTGAACATCATCTGGAAACATGCAGTAGTTCAAGAACTGAGAAACTAACTTTTGTCTTTAAGCATGCATTAAGGTGTCTGTAGGTCCAGCAGTTTGTTGTAGTGCCTTCATATAATGTCTGGGTTGTTCATAAATGTGGTCCATGTTCTATGTAGTGCTTGTGTTGTTTAAAATCCGTGATGTTATAACTACAATTTGTGCACATTTTGATTCATCTTCCATTGTTTAGACTGGACATCTAAAAACACTGTGAGACAGGAACACTGTGCGAAGCTTGCAGTGACCTAATTTAAGTAGCTAGGTAACATTTTCAGTAGCTTTTTAAGTCAAGCAATTTTAATTAGTTAATTTACAAAAAGATACCAAATATACTTTTCCTAATACAGTATATACTGTATAACATAAAAAATATTAATTCACATTGCATCTCATCAGAACAATACAAAACAACTCAACATGGTTCCTGGGTACTGTAATCATGAGATCAAACACAAAACCAAACATGGGTTCTTTTGTTTGAAACAAGCTATTGCTTGAAGTTAACAAGTGATGATGTCACCGCATTCTTGTGGTTCTTTATTGCTTCCAGTATCAGTTCAGCACCATGGACAGCGACTCATACTGCCTCTAGGGCTGGGATTCCATGTGTTTAAGTTAAGCCTCTATTTTTCACATGTACATTACGGCACAGTGAAATTCATTCTTCGCATAACCCAGCTTGTTAGGAAGCTGGGGATAGAGCGCAGGGTCAGCCTTAATATGGTGGGGTTTTTTTGTTTTGTTTTTTAACTTAGTGGAGCTGGGGCTCCCAACCTTCTAATCAGTAACTTTTACCCTTAACCCTTTGAACTACTACTGTTTAAACATGCAAAAGCATGACAAGGTCAACACTGATGGACGACAGGATCTGTTTTAACTTTACCTTTAAAAGCGAAATAGTGTTTTGTCCCTCTTCTATATCGACCAAATAAGCAATTAAGTTAGCCTAAGTATCATTTCCAAATGATGACTATATGAGGCATTAACAGCTCTGAATGGTTAAACTTGAAAAAATGTTTCACCATTGGAAGACAAAATTGACAAAAAGACAAATCAAGAGAAAATATTATTGAAATTACACTTAGTAAAATATTCATAAAGGTATTTTTTATGATTTAATATTAACAGCAGTAAGACTGGTTTCATATTACATATCTGCTGTGATACTAACAGCATTTAAGAAATTTTCCTTCATGTTAATCTTATTAACAAACTCACTTGCTATGTGATGATTAGAATGAATTAGGTGTACATGTATAAAGTCTATGAAAAGCAGTTAGTATCTAACCATAGGTGCATAAGTGGCATATTTACAATAATAATAATAATAATAATAATAATAATAATAATAATAATAATAATCTATAAATCACCCACAACATGACCACTAAGTGTACACAGAATTTACCCAATCACACACAAATTGGTACATTGGTACTAAAAGTAAATCAGGACCTATCAGTTTTCAGATCTGTCCAAGGACCGCATACTTTTGGAGGAAAATATTATTTGACTGATTGTTTTTGTACAACACTGTACTGACTGTATAACACCAGATCAGAACTTTACCTAAGTTGCGGTTCAAGTCCTTATTTCACATTTATATGCTCATAAGTTTTCATAAGTCTTGCCAGTTCTCTAACTGCATCCTTTTATATGTGAGCCTTCAATGTTTTTAGAATCTTTACCTGCTAATTGTATCTTTTAATAATTTACAACTATTATTAAACTATGTGCAACAACAACGGCACAAGCTGCCCTGGCAGAGTCAGAGGTTAGGAGTGTGCAGCTGGAGGAAGCTGATTACATCACGCCTCATTGACTTGCTCAAAAAATTTAGGAAGGAAACCCAGAGAAGAAAACATCACGACATAGTGTACTAATCCCACTTTCTCTTTAAACTTGCAGAAGAGGCCTATCCCCCAGCATGACGTTGATAGTCTGTCTGAATCATCCAAAAAAAATAAATCACAGAAGCGAACTACAACACATCCACACTAGCTATGACACTTGCCACTTTCTTTGCTTGTAAAGTAAATATCAACCCCTACAGGGCTTGTCTGTTGTCACTGTTTTTGTGTTCAAGCTATGCCTGGGGTTTTACAGCATCACATCACGACATCACATCATAGCACATATCCAACATCCTGTTATCTACACGTATATATGAAATGCAAACTCTACTTGTACAGCCTTTTGAGTAGGTTTCATGTACTGTATATACAGTGCTTTTCTTATCCAGAGGTTCAATTTGCATACCTTGGTACAAATGTCACTGTTGTATGCACAGTTGGTTTATTTAATTAACCAAAATCAATCCATATTAAGTCACAGTAATGTTAGCCAGAGCCACTAATCACTCATTGTCTCTTTATTTTGTATTCTGGGTCATGGAGGGTGGGGGTGGGGGCTATCCCAGGAGACTTAGGGCACGTGGCGGGGTATACCCTGGACAGGGTGCCAATCCATCACAGGGCACCCACACTCACACACATACACACACACACATACACACACACTACGGGTCTAATCTGCAGGTCTTTGGACTGTGCGAGGAAACCAGTGTACCCGAAGGAAACCCACCAAGTACGGGGAGAACATGCAAACTCCATGCACACAGAGACGGGAATCGAACCTGGACCCGGGAATTGAACCAGCGCCCTGGAGGTGGAAGGTGACAGTGCTACCCACCAAACTACGGTGCAGCCTGTCGCAAATCACAAAGCAGGACATTTGCTGCAATGCAAATGTGTAAGTGTACATAGTTTTAGGAATGTGCTAAATATTTGTCTGTAAAGCGTTAGATAAATGCCTCAGAACTCATCTGTAATTACATAAAGATCACAACAGCCACAAGGAAGAAACTTGCTCATCAACCAGTCATAAATGAACAAAGTCACTGTAGTAACATCCACCGTGTATAAACATACTGTACAGAGCGAGAATATAAAGATACACCTTCATGGTATTAGGAACTGGAGGTTTATTGTCACCTGGCAATGGCACTTGTAATATGAAAATGACCAACGTGTAAATATTACTCTTTATTTGCAGCTATCAGTATTTAGGATTTATACACCATGTGTTAAAACTGAGAAATCTTCTTGTTAAACCAAAAACATTAAGTTCTTTTTAATGCACACAGAATGTACCAACTTTGATTGGGTTTTACCAGTTCTGAAATCATTGCTTGAAACGTTCCTAAATACCTATAAACACTCAAACTGCGAACAAATAAAAACCAGTGGCATTACGTTACTTCTTTCCAGCCCAATGCGATTAACAATAGTACAGTTTCATAGATGCAATTTGGCAACAATGGGAGTTTTATTGGCAATGCAGCTGAGTGTGGAATAGTTTTAAAAAGTAAGACATTCTGACAAACAATCTGTAGCCTGTTTATGAGGTATCATTTTAGGAAAGTGATACTCAGTGGAAGATGTATAGAGTTAAACTGAATCTTTTATCTTTCTAAATCTCAGTAATTTGCTCATATGTTTATGCACTATTTTTCCATCGTCACCTCTTATTACATTTATTTGCATGAGTGATTTTCAAGCATCCCTTTGTAATGATTTCATTCAACACCCACTAAAAATTTTATGTAATTCTTGTTGTTAGTCTTTCAGCTGCTCCCATCGAGTGGTCGCCACAGTGGACCATCTAAACATCTGCCCTTTCATTTTCCCCAAGTCAAATCACTACAGCGTTACCAGCTTTCCTCTAGTCCACCCAGCGAAGAGAAATATCCACGTAAACACACATTTACATCTGAGTGAGGCTTCAGTCACATGCAGAAGAAAGAATACAGTAATAATCAGAACAGTCATAATAGTGCTGAACAGGTCAACAATCTAATAAAATAAATCGACATTCAAATGCATTTACAGACTGCAGCAAAGTTTCCAACTGGAGCATTAACAGAGTGAGTGAGGGCAGTCATGGTGTTATCCAAAGAGGGAAAAACATGTGATTATTTACAGTAATAGTAAAATATCTGCATTAGTTTTAATCATGTAGCACTTTTTATACTTAAAAGAACACTCAAAGCCTAACAAACATGATTAGGATAGAATCATGTACACGCGCTTGAGAGGAACAGAGTGATTCACAATCACACAAGCAGCACAAAATACATCATATTTGATATCTTTTCTCCCCTTCTTTTGTATCAATAATGATTATTACTATGAGTAGTAGTAGTAATGCTGTAGTTATAATTATTATTATTATTATTATTATTATTATTATTATTACCTTTTCCTTTTGCTTTCCTTCTTTCTCAGAGATTTTCTCTCTTTCTCTCTCTCTCTCTCTCTCTCTCTCACTCACTAATGTATGCACGCTAATCCGGGGAAATGGGGGAATTCACCCTGAGGACCAGCGGCTGATCCCTACTTTGGTGGAATTTTCTAAACTAAAATTTTATTTATTTTTCTCGTTTCTGCATGACTCAAGTTTCCTTATGGACCTCTACATTCTCTTTGTTCCATTTAATATAATACTGTATGCATTTTCTCTTGTTTGTTAGTGTTTTATGAATATTGTGATATATTGTTTTGTGTATGATCAAACTTGATGAAAATATTGCAATTTTCTCTGTTCTGTGGGTAGATCATTTTACTGCCCTCAGGGGCATCATAGTGGGTGGAGTGGGACTGACTATCCAGCGCCTCAATGACAGTAATTCTGGAATGAAATATTAAAGATATGGATCAAGAAAGGAAGGGATCCCAAATAGGACCGCTTATGTACAGGGCCGAGAGTTCAGTGCTACACCCCTGCTGGCCTACATGGAGCTGCTGGAGAGCATGTAGGTGATTTGGCTGGTGAGTAAGGTAGGCCATATTTTTGTTTGATTTTTTATTTTTTTGGGGGGAAAATTTCAAATGTAATTTATATATACCAGCTAAAATAAATACACATTCATATGCATCTGTTGTTTCACTTTACCACTGCAAGGATAAAATATGCAGAACATGAGGCATGCAGGCTAAGGTGTATGGTTAGTGTTAGACAAATGTCTGGGCACGCAGAACCAACGCCCATGTTTTCAAAGGTTTTTTTTAGCTCTGATGCTGTAATTCTGGAATGAAATATGAAAAATATGGATCAAGAAAGGAAGGGATCCCAAATGGGACTGCTTATGTACAGGGCCGAGAGTTCAGTTCTACACCCCTGTACTGATGCCGTAGATAGATAATGTACGCTATAGAGTGCAACAAAAATATACTCATTCATAACGCCAGTATCCAATATCACCCAGAAGAACATGGTTACTTTTTCGAGTCTTCCTTAACCTTAACTTCTCTTCACTCTTTAGGGATTTAAGTTGATATCATTATTTCTGTAAAGCTGTTCTCGTGACAACGTCTTATGTCATATGAAGGGAGGTAAGTGTGGATGCACTCACAAGGTAAAAGAGCGGTTTAATAAATAAATCCAGGCAAACAATTCAAAACAGTGAGACAAAAGTTAAGGAGAGATGTGCAAACAACAAACTGCGGAAATCTGAGAAATCCAAAAAAAAGCAGGAACTAGGGCAGGAACAAAAAACAGAATTCTATACAGAGATAAAATGCTCAGTAACTTTGGATACAAATGTACGACACGTTTACTTCACACAGGCCAAGATAACACAAGGCTTCTATACAAGGACTAATCGGGGGAAACACAAAACAGCTGTGACACATTAACAAGGCAGCAGAGAAAACATGACAGGAAGTAAAACACAAGGCACGTGGAGATGTAAACAAACTTATCAGAAATTGATAAAAAAGACTTATCGGAAGTTTCCTCCGTGTCTGACGAGCAGGCCGGGAGCCGTCGCATGCACCGCTCGTCACAACATAGAAAACCCTGATGCTTTAGTGGTAAACAGGTGGAGTGATAGCAATTCTGTGCGCGCGTGTGTGTGTGTGTGCTCGTGACAGTCTGTTAGGATTTCATTTTTTACACACTCTGTGCACTGCATGCTGAGAAACACTGTCACATAATATTGTGAGGATTCTTATATAGAAAAAACAGTGGTTTGGTTATTTTAGTGTCATGTAAGTATTATGTGGATGAAACATTCGTTCTATTTCCCTCGATAGAGATAAATCCACATCTGAGTCAAGCATGGGGTATTAAAAGTATCATACAGAACATACTGTAAATCCTTGATAAGTTCATATCCTGGCCCTTGGGAGCCATCGAGCATGGAACAGAACCGTTCTGTTTCTGCATGTCCTGCGTAAGTGCTGAGCTGAGCTGAGCTGCATGACTGAAATTGCTGTGAGACATCAAAAAACCATCTGTCTGTTCCAAAAAAAAGTCAAAGAGAGGAAAGGAAAGACAGAATGAGGATGTCAAAAAGCAAAATAATGTGAGAGAAATGTAGTCAGGGATGTTTGAGAGAGTAAGATGAGTAAAATAAGTTTTTTTTTGTTGTTTTTTCTCTGAGATTCACCCTTTATTCTGTATCAAATCAGGAGCAGATGCACCACCATGACAATAAACAGAAGCCTAGGGCTCGAGGCAATTAAAATTTCTGTCAGCTTGAAGCATTTTACACAACAAAATTAATCAAAAACACCATCCTCTGTTTGTGTGCGCATGTATTAATGTGTGTGAGTGTGTGTGTGTGTGTGTGTGTGTGTGTGTGTGTGTTAACCTCATTTTTTTGTGAAAAGATTCCAACAGGAAATTAATTTTCATTTATTTTAAAATCAATTTCCATTTGTTATAATGGCCGCGATGGAAATAAGCTCTGAGGCTTTATTGTGTTTATTCTCAGATATTTCACTGTGTGTAATGTTTGCTTTGCATTGTTATATAAGAAATAAAAGCTGTAAAAGGATAATAATGAACAGGGTGGAGTGATGCCTTATTTTGTAAAATGCGTGTAATGATACACTCCAGTCCCAGTTCTATTCATGATACTGTGTCATGATAAAGTTCTCTTGTATTTCTCTATAATTTACAATGAAAACTCAAACATTCCAAATTGTTATGATATTATATAATGTATTTGATACAGTGGTACCTCAACATAAGAATGCCCCGCCTTGTGAGTTTTCGCCTTAAGGGCTAAAATTTTGCAAGGAATTTTTCAGCATACGAGCGACCGAATCGGTTACTGCCGGTCGCGCACATCTTTTTTGTGCTGTTTTTTTTATTTTTATTTATTTTGTACAAGATTTAGTGAAGACATAGCACCATGAGTCCCAAGAATGCTATCAAGGAGTGCAGCAAGAAGAAAAGGGAGTTTGGTTTTTAAAGCAACTGGTGTCAAGAGGAATCATAATCCATCCATGAACATCTGCAGTTATTTAAATTAAGTTAACCCTTTATTTGTCACATATACATTACAGCACAGTGAAATTCCTTCTTCCCATATCCCAGCGTAACTGGGGTACCGATCTTACTGATCAGTAACTCGGTGCCTTAACCCTCTGAGATACCACTGCCCCCAATAAAATATTTATAAAATATTTATTTCATATTTTACTTTATTTACATGTTTTTTCTAAATGCTTTGATTGTTTTGTATGCAAAAATATGATTTTAGTGTTGAAAATTTGTAATGTTGGTAATATTTTTGGGTGGCTGGAACTGATTATCAGGATTTACATTATTTCCTATGGGAAAATGCATTTCGCAATACAAAATTTCGCCTTAAGAACTCGCCTCAGTTCCAAAAAAAGTTCAGGAATTTGCTCTTAATAATCTAAAATTGTTATTAAAGCACATATATTTTGGGCATTTACCTTGTGTTATTTTGTGGAACATGGAAAAATGCCTAACAAGTTAGTTCCTTTACGCAGCTTTTTACAGTCATTCCCTCACTAGTCTTTTTTCTCGCTCCTTCTTCAAGTTAATACAAGAAAAGCAAAGCAAACTGTCGTATACAGGAAGTCCTTTGTCCTGAGGTCTCTCCCTTAAATCTCAGGTTTTAGGCAAGGTGAGGATTTTAGTTCAAAAATAGTTATTAAAAATACTTAAAAGTTATATATTTTCTATATATTATTAAGTATATATACGTTAAGTATATATATATATATATATATATATCAAAAATGTTCTTTTGAACAGGAGCGGGGTTGCCAGATCCACATTATAGGACAAGTGATATACTAAAACACATGATTGGACTGAACAGTTATAAGTTAAAATTTCATAGTTCACTTTATTTTTTTAAGCTGGTTAATGGCTTTCTGTGTTTCACTGAATATTATCTTTATCTGTTTCTCTATCGCTCTCTCTCTTTAAATGATTCTGTCAGAAGAAATAATACTCCTGTCATTTCCTTATCACACCACACTGCACCCTGACATCATCAATCAACATGAAAGACAAGCTGTCCAGCTCTCATTTACCCTCTAGCTCTTCCCTCTCTAACCCACTCATGCAGTGGTGCTGTTCTGGAGGCAACAGGGTCAGGTTCGGAGTTAAACTTTGGAGTTGGATATTAAATCAGAAGAGATATGACATCCTGCAGAAGCTTTTTATTAAAAGTGACAAGTAAGTCAAGACAACACCTACGCACACAGCACTAGCATTTACCATTAGATCTCTCTGGTAGTACTAGGATTTAACCTAACACTTACATCAGCTAACACTTTTTATGTTTATTTTTATTTATTTGTTTGTTAGTTTCAAACAGAGATGGAAGGTAACTGATTAAATTAATGTATCTGTACTTCACAGAAGTACTTTTATTACAGGATACTTGTTACTCTTATTACACTACATACAAGAAATATTTGTACTCTTATGTAATTAAATTTTTTCAATGCCGTCGCATTACCCAACTACACTGGTGTGTAGCGTTAGAAGCGGGAATTTCACCACCTGCTGACTATTATGCATAATTGCATGTCTTTCCTTCGAGGCGCACCTAATAACGCAACAGGTTTTCCTTTTTTTCACGGCTCCGGCATGACTGCTGCATTTCACACAATAATCATTTTGTGGTATTCTCTCTTAATCAAGTTTGCTAGCCCCTGGGTGTTCTTATGAATATAAATAGTGCATTAAATAGCATTGTTTTGTGTATGATTAAACTCTATGCAAATATTGTAATTTTTCACATTGTTAAATTTTTACAGTCCTCACTCTCACTCACTCATCTTCTATACCGCTTTATCCTGTATACAGGGTCACGGGGACCTGGAGCTTATTCCAGGAGACTTAGGGCACGAGGCAGGGTACACCCTGGACAAGGTGCCAATCCATCACAGGGCACACACACACACACCCATTCACTACGGGCAATTTGGGAATACCAATTAGCCTAACCTGCATATCTTTGGACTGTGGGAGGAAACCCACCAAGCACGGGGAGAACCCGCAAACTTCATGCACACAGAGACAGGAATCGAACCCGGACCCTGGAGGTGCAAGGCGACAGTGCTAACCACTACACCACCGTGCCGCTTTTTCACAGTCCTCTGTTTAAATAATATTACTGCCCGCATGTGTAACTGAAGTAAATCCCGTCACATGCAACTGCTATCACTGTATCACTGCAACACTAAGATATACAGAACCAGAGATATGCAGGGTAGGTGGAAGGTTTAGTGTTAGACAAAATGCCTGAGCATGGGGCGTTGTGTGTGTGTAGAGAATCTCGCTCTAAGCTTTTCTGAAAAGTTGCCAGCTCTGAATACATTTTATTAATTCTCTCCCTGTTTTTATTTAAATCACCAACCAAAATCCGTGTTGCCTGACAAATGAATAACCAAAAATTTTAGAGCGTGTGAACAAAACTTCGATGCCCTAAGCCCAACCAAAATATAGGACAGGATTCATAACTGATGTTTTTATGCTCCTATGTTTCTCCGCGTTTCTAGTTTAACCTTCAAAGCCAGGACACGGCGGCTTGAAACTAATAGAATTATTACTCGTCTCCTTTTTCCTCCTCCATCGCTGTTTGTAATAAAGCCTTGCTATCCATCTTACATTCTTTCCTCCGTCAGACTGTCCTTTCTTCACCCCCCCCCCACCCCCCCGCCCGACGTCCTGCCAAGGCTTTCACTCAGAATGCAAAGAAACCGCTTCTACTGCGTCCTTCATTTTTCTGTTTACCCTTCAATTTCACTCTCTCTCTCTCTCTCTCTCTCTCTCAGTCTCAATAATTGAAAGAAATGAGTCTGGTCATGTAAATGCAGGGCTGATGGAATGTCATGTGGAGAATGCTAATACGATTAGCCTGAGAACTGGCTAATCCCTGCTAACCAAATCAAGCTTTAGGATAACTTAGTCTGAGTTAAAGGAAAAGCACAGGGTCATACACATACACAGACATATTCTCTCTCTCGCTCTCTCTAATGAAATAAACACCCAAAGGCATGCCTGTAGCATATATGAGAGTGTCATGTTTGGTACTGAAGTAAAGCTCAGCTGAATATTAATAGAAGCACAGAGAGTGACAGTCCCTCAGCGTCCTAAACCAAAGCCAGAATAAAACAAACAGAAACCACTTTACATCACACTGAAACAAGCTCAAAATTCAAGTTCAAAATTCTCTCACTCACTTACTCAACGTCTAGACCTCTTTATCCTGTATAGAGGGTCGCGGGGGGCCTGGAACCTATCCTAGGAGACTAGTACACCCTGGACCCTGGACACACACACACATGCACACACCCTTACATGCTCAATCACACACTACGGGCAATGTGGGAATGCCAATTAGCCTAATCTGCATGTCTTTGGACTGTGCGAAGAAACCGGAGTAACCAGAGGGGGAGCTATTTAAAATTCTGCAAATCAAAATTAACATATGATAAAACCCTGGAGTGTTCTAAAAAATAAGGACCAACACAGAATTCAATTCTAAATCAGCATCTTAATATAGAGTGTAAGTAGTAAGAAATGAATTGGGTTAATATTGCATTTTATCTTTATGTATACATATCAGTCTATCTATACATTTCCTGTCTTAACGTGATATAGAAGAATTGAGGCCAGAAGCAGAAAATGATGGTTGCCGATATGAGTCATTAATATTCATAGACACAAACTTACACATGCTGTCAGAATGAATTAGTAATGTTCAGGGCCAGTGCCTTCCAATGCTGCATTATGGAGCACTGGCATGCTTCATAATGATGATGATGATCATGATGATTAGGGCATGGAGGAATGCTGGGTTTGTATCTTATATTTCCTTCATGCTACACTAAAGCTGAAGTCCTGAGGGTTTAAAGGTTGATATTTTATGCATTCCAAAACCCCTGAATGAAGAAACACTGAATTAACGTTTAGCTGCCTTAGCGAGCGCTGCAGGTCAGTCTCCATCCAGTCATGGCTGTACATTTACATTTCCACACAACCACAGCAGACTGGTGTAAATGGGTTAGCTTGGGCTGGGCACTCAATAATTCAGGGGGAAAATACATTAAAATGAGGATCATGTTTTTGCATCAACATGGCCTTTTTTGCTGTTTATTTTTAACCTTCTTTTTCTTTAATATGAAAATTAGCAACACTGATTGTTGTGAATACAAATACAAGGGGTGTTCAGGTCAAACCTGGACTTGTGATGAATGACGGCATAAAACTGATTTTACTGACATTTATCAAAGACTTTAAGCACAGTACAGTGATGAGACTCTTATGCAGCAGTAAAAATTTAAATAGTGCAAACATTTTAAAAGTACATCCGTGAATGATGATCCCAGCCGAGGAGGCTCGGCACCCACTGCAGTTTCTCATGTTAACATTCACAGAGTAAAATGCCTACCCATAGCAAAATTTTGTTGCTCAGTATGAGCTTTTTCTTGTCTTATGAGACTGAATTGAGCTGTCTCATTACAAGCTCGACTTTGTCTTTTCTATTACTCCTAAACTCCATGTAGGAGAAACAAAGACATACAGTAACTGAGACACAAAGCGAGACATACATTTGAGAAATCTGAGAGAAACAGAACTGCATTTGAAGGAGAAGCAAATGAGCCATGTAGTATAAGACTATAATGAGATTAAAGTCAGATATAATTGAGATGCATAAAACAAATTAGAAATATTACAGTTTTATTGAACATGTCAAAAATCCTCAATTAACAGCATACAGTGTTGTGAAGTTGTTTTCATTTCTACAAATACCTGAATACCCTTTTGAGAGAGGACCATATCGTCATCTTTTAAGAGACAATACTGGACTGGGAAAAGGTGTAGGATGATCTCTTTGTACAAGCAATGATATTTAAAAAGAAAAATCAATAAAACAAGATACCCTACAATTCAGTTATTATTAAATAAGTTTAGTATTTTCATTTTTAACAATACAAACCTGTCATATATATTATTATTATAAGTATATTACTTTCTTGGTCAGTGATTTTTTTTCAAAATGCTGTTGGAGAAGAAACTAAATGTAATTAGACAAAGAAGAAGACAAGAGATAAGAGAGACACAGTTATGAACATTATTGTCTGTTTTTCAGTGAGATTGTTTGCTTACAACTCAAAAACCTCATAATATCCTGAATTCAATATCTTTACTACCCAAAACAATTTTTATACCATTTGCAAAGATATATACCTAGAAAGGTGTATGCAGCATCCACTTGTATATATCTTTACCTAGAAAGGTGTATGAAGTGCCACTTATATAGATCTTTACCTAGAAAGGTGTATACAGTGCCATGTAGATGGATCTTTACCTAGAAAGGTGTATGCAGTGCCACTTAGATAGATCTTTACCTAGAAAAAAAAAAATTTTAAGTAGTTTTAAAAGCGTCATTATAAACTGTTTTTATTTTTATTTTAAATCAAATTTTAAATAATTTTTAATAATTAAGTTTTATTGCTATTATTTTCTATTTCTTTTTATGATTTTTTTCTCTTTGATGTAAAGCACGTTAAATTACCATTGTGTATGAAATGTGCTATACAAATAAACTTGCCTTGCTTTGCCCTTGTGTATGTCGTGCCACTTTTAATAGATCTTTACCCAGAAAGGTGTATGCAGTGCTACTTAAAGCTCTAGACATTCCTATAAAATGGTCTAGACTGAGACTTTATAATCAATAACCCTCTATTCATTCACTAACCTTTGAACTTACAACTAGTCGTGCGTTGGTAGTGATATTTAATATCATTTAAATTATTAAACCTTCCTCACTATTTGAAGTTGAATACCGAGGCACATTATTAAATTATTACACCTTTGATACAGCGGTTTTGCTTGAACATCCTTCGCAAATAAGAAAATCTGCAGTGTTTTCTTCGATTTGGACCAAATTAAGGTTTCTTAGCAGACTGCCTACCATATGCTGTCTGAACAAATATTCCGCAAACACTACCCACAATGTAGTATCCCTAAAGCCTTGGATACACTAGACACATTAAAAAATCCTAACAGTTTATAGAAAAAGATTACAGACTATACAGAATGCCGAGGGAGTTGGAGGTGAGTAGAATACCAGTTGGCATACACAGTCAAAGTAATAAGGTGGGAGTTGAAAAAGTTTGTAGAAAGTAATTATTTTAGTCTATGCACTACAGGAATGCAGCTCAAATAACAGACACTCTCAAACCTGAGCCCATGACCTGGACAGATTAAGAAGAATTTTTCGTACATTAATATCTTCCAGTCTTTTTTTTTTTTTTTTTATCCACAAT
The DNA here is from genome assembly GCA_028565275.1 of Leiocassis micropogon. NCBI lineage: Eukaryota > Metazoa > Chordata > Actinopteri > Siluriformes > Bagridae > Leiocassis > Leiocassis micropogon. Next base: position 5,546,531 of record JAOVVA010000010.1, read on the forward strand.
AGCCTACCTTTAAGTTCACAGAGTTCACAGAGGCTGGAGGTAAAATATTGCTAGACTTACATAATGTAAGTAATATTTTCCTCATTAGACCTTATAAGACTTTTTTATCGTATTAATGCTAAAGTCAAATACGGTACGTGAAACGCAAGCTTAGTAGTCTAAAAGCCCATTTGTACTTCATGCATGACTTTGTGAGTGTGCAGGAAGTCAAGCATCATTGTTTACCTACTCGTCTGCTTGTCTTATGTACATCCAGAGGATTAAAGGACATCCATCAGATGGCAAGTCAGAGCCAAAACATCTCTGGCCATCTGGTATACTAGACAAACTGTAATATTTTGCAGTTTCATGTACAGCAGAATTAAACGCAATCACAAGTCATGTTTCAATTTGAAACTTTTTGTAGTTTCAAATTTAATATATTATTTGTATTAATTATTATATAATTTGTATTAATTATTTTTATGTTTTTATTTTTGGGTATTTTGGGTTGTGGAACGAATAATCTGAGTGTTCATTATTTCTTATGGGGAAATTTCACTTTGATTTACGAGTGTTTTGATACAGTATATGAGCACACTTCCAGAACGAATTATGCTCGTAATCCAAGGTTCCACTATTCTATATTGCCAAAAGTATTCACTCATCCATCCAAATCATTAAATTCAGGTGTTTCAGTCACTTCCATGCTTAAAATCAAGCACCTAGGCATGTAGGCTACTTCTACAAACACTGGTGAAAGAATGGGTCGCTCTCAGGAATTCCAGCGTGGTACCGTAATAGGATGCCACCTGTGCAATAAGTCCAGTTGTGAAATTTCCTCGCTACTAAATATTTCACAGTCAACCAATTAGGAACGACAGCAACGACAGCAGGCTATGCCAACACTTTCAATGGCAATAGCTACAGACCCCCAAACTTCAAGGAGTCTTTACATTAGCTCAAGACCAGTGCGTAGAGAGCTTCATGGGATGGGTTTCCATGGCCGAGGAGCTGCATTCAAGCCTTACATGACCAAGTGTGATGCAAAGCATCAGATGCAGTGGTGTAAAGCACGCCGCCACTGGACTCTAGAGCATTGAAGATGTGTTCTCAGGAGTGACGAATCACATTTCTCTTGCCGGCAATCTGATGAACGAGTTTAGGTTTGGCTTTTGCCGGGAGAGCGGTCCTTGTCTGACTTCAGTTTGGTGGAGGGGGACTATGGTGTGGGGTTGTTTTTCAGGAGTTGGGCTCGGCCCTTTAGTTCCAGTGAAAGGAACACTTCAACATAAGACATTTTAGACAATTTCAGGCTCCCAACTTTGTGGAAAGAGTTTGGGGATTGTCTCTTCCTGTTCCAACATGACTGCGCACCAGTGCACAAAGCGAAGTCCATAAAGACATTGATAAGAGCTTGGTGTGGAAGAACTTGACTGGCCTGCACAACCCAATAGAACACCAGGGTATGTGACAACCTCAGTGTCTGACATGACAAATTCGCTGTTATAGCTGCAAAGCGTGGGCCAACATCCTATTAAACCCTATGGATTAAGAATTGGATGTTACTCAAGTTCATATGCATGTGAAGGCAGGCGAGCGAATACTTTTGACAATATAGTGTATATAACAGTAGCTGTATACTGTATATACAGTGTAATAATTTTTAATATAAATCCACTGCTTTGGTGTTGCTATATATCCTGCTTTATCCTGACTTGCTCTGCACATCCCTATGAATATGTACAATGGCAATAAAAGCATATTAACTCCCTAGAACATGCGGCATGCCTCATCAGGCTTCATAATCACTCTGACAATCACAAGAGTGATGAGGAAAATAAAGATGATGTCTGGAATAAAGGTTAGCTCAAAATCGACTGTTATTAACGAGCACCTGGAGTCACTAGGAGCTGAAAAGTTCAATCGGATTCTGACGCTGTAGCTTTAAGTGTCATTACATGCGCGTTGATGTATCACTGTAGAGCGTGAGATGAAGAGACAGTGAAGGATAGAGAAAAATGTGTTCACTGGATTCCGTCGTGAGTAATGAGGGTGACTGCGAAATGAACTGGGGGAAGGAGGGGGGGGGCAAATAAAAACAGAGTGACACTCTCTTTTCATCACAGATGGGCGAGAGAGAGAGAGAGAGAGAGAAGGATATTGAGAGAGGAAGTGGAAAGTTGGTTTCCTTGGAGTATCATTTGGCCTGAGATAGCAGATCAATCAACGGCAACAACAAGTAGAGTGACATGGACAGAATGAGTGAGGGAGTAAGGGAGAGAGAGAGAGGGGGGGGGAGCAAAAGAAATGAGAAGAGGAAGACTTGTTACATCAAACCATCATGTCTACAAACAGTTGAGAAACTCACGCGTACACACAATCCACTCTGAGAGGAGAGAGGGGGCGAGAGAGAGAGACAGAGAGAGAGAGAGAGAGAGAGATACCCATCATGTGTAGCAGGCTTTAGGGTTTTACACACACATACACATACACATACACACACAGCTCCAGCTTATTAGAGAGAAGAGAAGAAGAGAACTAGCTGAGTTGCAGGTAAATTGTGCTTGCTGTGCGCAGCAGGACTGTATGTGCATGAACACAAACACACACCCTGAACCCATCCCCGCAGCAGGGTAGCACAGTTAAGTCTTGATTTTTATTTAGTAGACGTTATACCACATGCAGACACACACAGACACAAACACGCACACACTCAAACGTGCAGACTATTACCTGACGCCTTACACCAAGCTGATACGATCAGGAGGAATTACTAAATCTCCGCAGCGCTCCCAAATGCATGGCCTCGCTAGAGGAGACATTAATAACAGCAGTGTCTGCTCGGTGTAGGAGGAAGTGAGAGCAGACAAGTGTTACTGATCCCGCAGTTACTAGCCTTACATACATTCCCCTGACTGATCAGCCTGGCTTCCTCTCCTGCCTCAACGTTTGGAAACAGTGTGAGTATGTGTGTGTGTGTGTGTGTGTGTGTGTGTGTGTGTGTGTGTGTGTGTGTGTGTGTGTGTGCGTAGTTCTTCACTACAAGGTAGGTGAGTGGGTGCGTAAGACACAGCGATGATGAGATTCACAAGGTGTGATATTTCTGCAGTGTCGCTCTCAGAGGATTCAGGAAGGATGTGGATTCGAACGACATGGAGGGAGCGCAATAATAACAAGCGGGTCGCAAAGCGTAATCCCACAGGAGGAGTGGAACACGACGCGGAGATATGAGAAACGATAACACAGGCGCACTGTTTATCTTTACTTCTGTCTTTTAGGATCTTTAACACACGTACACACACACACATGTACACATTTGTTTAAGACCTGGAATTTTCACAGATCAGCTTTACGGAAAGAACAAGCCAAAGGCGGCACATGTTCACACACACACACACACACACACACTTCTAACCCTGTGTTAGCACCACACAATGCGACAGAAGAACATTCATTTTCTAGGAATGTTCAAGATGCCATTTAGGTATTAAAGCGACAAATTCAAACAACTGTATGGATTCCTTGAACCAACCATGAGGTGCACATGGTACTGCATCACATCTTTTTTATCACTCTTTTTCTCTTTCTCTGGCAATCTCACAACTTTAGTTCCTACCTGCGATGATTCCCTATGTACAGTATGTGTGTAAAAATAGAGTACAAACTTATAACTGTGATATTTTTTTCATAACCTATCATATAAATAAAGCTTGAAAAGAAACAGCAAATATTACTGGTGACTCTGAAGTTGGGTTGCCAACTCCCTGAAACGGTAAAAAGGAAAGGATTTTTTTTTTTTTTACCCAGGACACTGGTGGCTCAGTGGTAGATTTCTCACTTGCCATGCGAAAGGAACAGGTTCAATTCCCACCCGATGCCCAAACACCAGCAAGTATGCAGTGTCAGTCCCAAGGGAGGACTTCCTGGGAGGGTTGCGTCAGGAAGGGCATCCGAACGTAAAACCTTTGGCTAGGGGTTGGGGCTCAAACGGTTAAGGCTCTGGGTTACTGATCAGAAGGGCGAGGGTTCAAGCCCCAGCACTGCTGAGTTATCACTGTTGAGTCCTTGAGCAAGGCCCTTAACCCTATCTGCTCCAGGGGTGCTATATCTTGGTTGACCCTGCACTCTGACCCCAGCTTCTTAACTAGGATTTGCAAACAAATCATTTCACTGCGCTGTAAGGTACATGCAACAAATAACTAATTTATTTATTTATTTATTTTTTACCTGATTTGATTTGAACTCCTCTCGTATATATATTTTTTCATTCTATTACATATACTGTACATCTGAGCCATTTGGGCTTGTAAGCTATTTGTAAAAGTTCTAATTAGAATAGCAATATAAGTTGCTATTCAGTCAGTTTGCATAAGTTTTGTAGAAAAAATAATCACAGTATATCTATCATTTACTTCGGATTGAGTTGCCTGATTGCACGGCATTAAGTTCTGTTCTGGCTTTTGTCTTTTGTTTTAGCTTTGCCTGGTGCTGTGACACCCCAATATACCCCAGTGCAGTTATTCTGGTGTGTACGGCACCCTGGTGTGAACGCCCCTTCAGCGCTTTAAAAAAAAGTAGAAGAAAAAATAAAACGTCGTAATAAGTTATTACATGAAACACTGGATAGAAAATTATAGCCTACTTTACTATGTACTTAATATTATACTCATAAAGAGATAACAGCTGCATACCTTTATCTTCTACTTATTTCTCATTATCTTTCCTATTTTTCTAAACTGGGCAACTAATAGCTTTGATCTTTTTCTTATTTATTATTTTAATTCGACGAGCATCAGAACATTACACACTCCCAATTAAACCGTTTCCCCTCTGGGGTGTGTAGACTGGTTAGCAATTTAAGACAAAACAGAAGAATGTGTACGCAGTAGCAGTATGAATGAACTGTTGTTTAATCAGTAGCATTGCATAATGTGAGTTGTTGTTAGTATTTCGCTTGCTCCCGTCAAGGGGTCGCCACAGCGGACCATCCGATCCTCGCACAATTTGGCACAGGTTTTTTTTTACGACGGATGCCCTTCCTGACACAACCCTCCCATTTTATCTGGGCTTAGGACCGGCACTGCATCCAGTGGCTTGGGTTTGGGCATAGGTTGGGAATTGTATCTGCGCCTGGCGCATTGGGTGGGAATTGAACCCAGGCCTTTCACGTGGCAGACGAGACACCTACCACTGAGCGCGTACACTAACTGCATTGCTGTACGAGGTTAGATGTGCAGTCAGGCTTCCAGCGAGGTGATGTCCACTAGCCCCCTTCCTCCCCAACTCATTCTTCTGAGTGAGAGACCTTCCCAGGTAGTTCGACAAACTAAAATCCAACAAGATTACTCACACGGTGACATGAAAAATAAGACGTGCAAACAGGCGATAGGAAACCGATCGCACAAATGTCACCATCATCATTCTAAACTTCTTTTTTTTCTTTTTCATGCTCTGTGCCACCCCTTGCCAAAATGCCACCCTGGATCATGAGGCACGACCACTGAGAAGCAGGTTCTCTGTACTCTGATTTGGTAAAGACCGTGACTATTTGCCTCGATCTTATACAAATCTCCCTGTATTAGTAGTCCAACCTGTAATATTTCTCTCCAATAGATTTCACTGAGTTTATTATCAAAAATACGAAACCAATCGTGTTCTGTGTCAGTTCAATACTGGTAACCTACTAATATCTACAGCAAAATAATAATTTTTTAAAAAATCATGCTAATAAAAGCATGAACACACTTACAGTACACTCATTACACTGTTAATTTGCTAACAAATTTATTCACTTAAACAAATTCACTTTATTTAAAATACTTTATATACATTTTAAGCATAAGTAAATCACATTTTACTGGACAAACCATACACACACACACCACACGAGTCGATAATATTAGTGTGTGTGTGTGTATGTGTGTGTGTGTGTCCTCTGTGCTGGCTGCTTGCCCTGTCCTTACAGAAATCACTAGGGAGAATGTGTGTACTGGGCTGAAATAGAGAGTTTGTCCTATTGATCTTCTCCTCTTCTCCATGGCTCTTTAATTAACCTCCACACAAGTGCCCTCAGACCATAAACACACACACACACACACACACACACACACACACTAGTAGCAGCCACACACATAAACTAGCATCACGGCACTGAGATGTCATGCCCTAAGTCAAAGGTGACATTCTGTCTCTTTTCATCAGTCAAACGCAGTCTGTCTCCTATTTGTTTTGGTTGTCCATGTCAGTGTGTGTGTAGCTTATGCACCGTCCTTGCGCATGAAAAATACATGCGGAAGTTGCACTCCAGCCAGGCATGCTCAAGCCGGATTACAATCTTTTCAAAAAAAGGAAAAAAGATATAAGATAGGACACAGAGAGAAAGAGAGAGAGAGAGAGAGACACATCAGTGTATGTGTCACTCATCCTGTGCGTCAAACGTCGATGATGCAAGTCGCTGCAGTAGGAAACAGCTCCTGTCTCTAAATCGATTTAAGATGTAACATTCGGGCTCATGACAGCAAGGGTGCAAGATCACAGCACCTTTATATCACAATGTGTTCCTCTGGCTACCTCTACCTCTTTTACCTCTTGTCTCACTTCATTCCCAGACAGTCAGAGAGATCAGGATTGCCATCTTGTCTTCTCTTTTTATTTTATCCAATTTGTCTCTACTAGTGTGAATAAGGACTTCATAAACTGATGATTAGTCACAGGTAAAGGAAGCATACTGTATTATGAGACAATCACATCTTTGTGGATTTAAAAGCTGCGGACATGACATTTCTGATAACCATCGCAACAGCTGGAACCTGTCTGAGATTCTGGACATTATCATCAACCACCCCAAGCCTAGAAACTACAATATATAACTGTAACTTCTATGATAGAGCAGTTACTTCCACTTCACTTATTTGCGTACTTCCAAGAGTACTTATATTTAGTACATCCACACTGGGACGGCCCTCTTTTTGTACGATTCTGCATCGCTCAGCCCAATGTCCGTCCATAGTCCCTTCTCTGCATTTATGAAGTAAAATTCTAGCAGCTGTCCAAATAAGCAAATTTACAGGATATACTTCTGACTCTGAATATGAAAGTGTTTCAAAGAAAAATGAAAAGTAAGAAGAGGAGCCAATTTTATCAGGCGCACCTTTAACAGGAATGTGCAAATCATTATGAGCAAGCCAGACAGACATAGCCTTGCAGGCTGTCCCAACAGCGCTCCAGTTCTGGATGAGAATTGCAATATATAGTAGCTGTAATGAGGTTGCTATGACATTCACCATTGGGACAACATTGTTTTTGGAAGTTAGAATGCCCTGAGACGTTGAGCTAACGATGAGTGAATGACCAAAACACAACATTGCAACTGCAACCTGAAAACAACTGAATTGTCATTTTTAAGTCGTTTATTTAAAATAGTTTACAGCTAGCAACATCCATCAGCCAACAGTTTCTTAAGTTTCTAGCATTATATAACATTTTGGCAGATGTCCTTATCCAGAATCACTTGCATTTTCAACACATCATACAGCTGATCAGTTGAGTGTTTGCTCAAGGGCCCAACAGTGACAACCTGGCAGTGCTGGGGTTTGAACACAGGACCTTCTGGAGTCAGTAGTCCAATGCCTTTACCACTGCCCTTCAAGGTTTAGAATTCCCACCAGAGATTGGGATGTACACAACAACTCCCCTAGTTATCATGTATGCAGATTTACTAGTATGAGAAGCATGTCCCTAGTGGTCCAGTGGTAAACATGCAGCGCTCTCAGCACAAAATGAACAGTTTAAATCCCGGTCTTAATATCAGTTTGGTATCAAAACTGTTTAGAAGTCATTTTCATAGACATGCATTAGATGCATTTGCTCACAATTATCCTAGTCAACATTGTTCCGACATCATTTCATCAAAGCGATTCCCAGTAACATCCAAAAACAACTTAATACCAGCGTCAGTAACCTCGCCAAATTAGCACCACAGAAATGTTCAGTGTACCAAACATCCCTGATGGGATCAGTGAGTGTGAGTTCTTTGGGACCAAATTGTATCCAAAATAACAGTTACTCAAAAAAAAAAATTCTTTTTTTTTTTTTACGGAACATGGTTATGATGTATATCAGCATCACAATGCTCACAAATCACAAATGCCTAAATCAATGCTTAAATACCTACATACTGACTCATTATTGTACCACTTATTCTGTCTAAATCAAAAAAAGCCTAGAGCTTATCCAAGGGATCTCAAGTGACAAGGCAGGGTACACCCTGAATGGGGTGCCAAACCCTCACAGGGCACAATCACACACATACGCTCACAGCACTAAGCATCCACTACAGGCAATCTGAAAGCGCCAATCAATCTACATCTATGGATCCACATAGTCCAACTTATACTTATACTGAAAGTAAACTCATATGGAACTTTCAGAGATAACAAAACAAAACAGGTCTCACCAAACTGGCTGAAGTCTTCAGCAATTGCATCATTCGCATTCTTTTTGTATTCATTCAAACAAGCGCTATATACATGCTCCAAAGCAATACGGCAACTGTGAATACCTATCCTGTGAATACCTATCCTTTTTTTTTTGCCTTTGTCTCCTTCCAGCATTTGCACTGAATTGATGGAATCTCTCTGTATTCTAGGTCACTGATCATTCTTCACTGTTAGATGACATCCAGGGTGCAGTGGAAAATATCAAACCTTAGACCCTGAGTGCTTCAGATTCGGCTATATTTTGAAAAATTGTATTAGTGTGAACCTGGATTAAAACCTGTTCTCTCTGTGTCTGATCTTTTGCTGAGACTGTCTAGTCGGGAGTATTAAAGCGGTCCAATGCAATTTTTCTTTGCCTCTTGAATATTTCATGTGAATCATAGGTAGGCTGTTGATTCTATTCGATTTGATTTCGGTGCAAGGCAATTTTTTATTCAATTCGATTCAACAGAACTCTGCCTACTGTCTGATTTGTCGCAAACAGTGTGATTCACTCGAAAGAGGCCCCAAATATTCTGTAATAACTCTCACTAGGATGAAACAATCATTTTTTTTAATGCTAGAGGTTAAATACAGATAAAAATCTGTCTTCTCCACATGCATCTAACAGCCTGGACGGTTTTTCTCTACATCGCCACTCTCGATATGGTATTTATAGAGTTTCTAACTGTATCTTTTTTTCCTGCTTTCTGTGTTCTTTAATATCAGCATCTATAGTTATTTCAGCCATGACTGCCTGTGTTTATATATATATATACATATATATATACACAGACATATATACCGCTTTATCCTGTATTCAGCGTTGCGGGGGGCCTGGAGCCTATCCCAGGAGGCTTAGGGCACGAGTCAGGGTACACCCCGGACAGGGTGCCAATCCCTCACAGGGCACACACACATATTCACACTACGGGCAATTTGGGAAAACCAATTAGCCTAATCTGCAGGTTTTTGGACTGTGGGAGGAAACCGGAGTACCCGGAGGTACAAGCTGAAAAAGAGAGTTGCTGTGAAAAAAAAAACTATTTAAAACAGTTGTTTTGCTCTGTTCTGGTCAGAAGTGTCATGTTTGATAACATTCATAATTAACGAAGTGTGTAGAAGGAAAATGCTAGCAGAAGACGAGGTAATAGACGAGGAGTAATGCGGTTATAGCGGTAGCAGATTACAGTCAAGTTTACATCCCCTGTGCTGGGAAACGGCATTGTGTATGATTTAAGGCGAGTCCAGTGAGAGAAGGCTGCAAAATCTTTGACAAGACACACTGATACAAAAGGAATAAGAACCACTGTAGTAAGGAATCCGATTGGATTGGATTAAAGAAATTTGCATATGAAATGCTAAGCTAAGTTACGGCTAAGTTGCGTGCGTACTGTACGTCCAGGAGACCCGTTGACTTGTTTGCGTCACTGGGAAGCCAAGCATATACAGTATACACATTTTTATGTGTTTTGTTTTTTTTTGGCATTTTGTGAAGACATAGCACCAGGGGCCCCAAGAATGTTAGCAAGGACGGTAGTAAGAAAAAAAAAGGGAGACAATTTCAGTTTCGCTTTTAAAGCAAAAACGGTGCCAAGAGGAATCTTAAGTTAAGGTTAAGTGAGGTTTAATATCTGTTTACTTCATATTTTACTTCATTTTCAAATTATTTTTGTATGCAAAAATATGATTATAGTGTTGGAAACTGGTAATATTGGTAATATTTTTGGGTGGCTGGAACGGATTGTCTGCATTTACATTATTTCCTGTGCGAAAATGCGTTTCACAATACGAAAGTTTGCCTTAAGAACTCGCTTCCGCAACATATTAAGTTCGAATGCGGAGGTACCGCTGTACTTGTTCTTTCCACAACTTCCTCACGATCTTAAACCTCAATTACGAGCGCTACTCCAAGCCCCACATTCTCTGTTCCTTACACTCACTAGATGTCCTCTACACTCCTACCAGTACTCTAATCCCCTTGACCCCCACAATCACTAAGTGACCCCTACACTTTCCCCTCCAACCAAATCTCAGTCACAGTTTAGCTCATCCCTTAAAGCCATTACAAGCTTTCAGGCAGTGAGGGAATGCGATTCCTTGGATGCATTCGTACAGCAGGATAACTACTCCACATATTTAAGTGCTGAATGTGAGAATCGTTTCAAGTCAAATGACCAGAAATGACTAGATGGTGCATGGTGCATTTCAGAATAACAAAATGGCAGCCATTTAATTTTCTAAAGCAGTGTGGTGCTGTGCTGCTGTTTGAGAAATTAATTTGTGCCATGAATAAAAGAAACAGAAACAAATGAGAGACTTCATGCTCATGCTGGGTGTTGGATTACTATTGAAACTGATCATCTGGCCCCCGGTGGTGTAGACTTATTTATGAACAGATATTTCATTTTTAACATGCATGAATTAATGCAGTGCCTACAAGAATAATATGTGGTGTAAAGGAAAATGGGTACAAGAGCTGGACATTCAGTTCTTTCATTTATGTAATTTAAAGTACAGGGTGATCACTCGAAAGAGGCATTGAATATTCTGTAATACAAAAACTATTCTCCTCAGTATAAGGAGCTTTGAACACACCAGGAAGCCCCGGAGTCGGACACATAAGGTAGGCGCCAGACACCTATTGCGACGTTTAACGCCGTGCCCCTTCACTTAGTCACTCGACTTCTCATCAGGATGGTGGTGTACAGTAATGAGCAACACGTCTTCATAGTGCGAACCTATTGGATCAAGAAATGTGGTGTTCCTAAAGAGTGTCATTCAGAAGATGGTCTGGAAACTGGGAATGGCGAGATTATTGTTGCTATCTCATGGCGAAGGCTGTCCGAAAATTTCGCAGGAAACAATCAATGACGTGCAACTTCGTCTGCAGCAGTCGCCTAGGAAATCTCTGAAATGTCTCGGATAGGAGACTGGGAGGTCTTAGTGAACATGTCAGAGAGATGCAAAAGGGGCAAAATTGCATGCAGATCGTGTCATCGAACATGGAGCGCATCGTCGGAATGTGTCTGGCGAAAAAAAAGGACAGATACGTTAAGGTATGTGGTTCAAATTGCTTCGCCACAGCGAGAGTTATTACAGAATATTGAGGGCCTCTTTCAAGGGAATCATCCTGTGTATACTGTGCAGTACACCTGTATGAGAGAAGAAGAATATAAAAATCACTTACCTGTGTTATAAAATGGATCAGGCATGCAAGACATGAAACAGAAAAAGAGAAGACAATATTATACATTCAAAATACTACATTCCCACATATTTATTTTTCCCAAATATATTTGCCTATATTTTTAAAAAAATCTGTCTTTGAGAATGATGTCATTCGCGATCGATTAACTAGTAGCGGACAGTTCTCTCTCGAACCACCACTCCTGGAACTGTTTATTCTGCTACCATGAGGGTGGTGTACTGAGAGGCAGTAAATGCAATGGATGCCAGGTCGCACATTCTCTGCAGAGAAACATGGTTTCACACACTGAACAGGCTCTTCTTTAAAAACCCAAGGGATCTACAGACATGTGACAAACAGTACCATATTTGTACACCAAAGAGTGTTTAGTTCTGCATTTTTTTTTTATCATCTTGATCATTTACATATGGGTAGATAAATAGAGATAGATAGAGGGTTTGCTGGTTGGATCTCTGAAATGTGAAATTAATAGGAATAGCAATAAAATCAAGATATTGTATTAAAGGCCATGTTTATTTGTTATATGTTGCATGTAGTAAACAACGCTTTTTGCGAAAACGACTTTATACCAGATTGAGCATGAGTGCAGGATTCAAACTCCAGTGGCTGCGGTGAGTTCCACTAGGAAACATGTTGTTGATGCTAGTTGATGCACATACATAACAAGAAGAAGCACAAAAGAAAATTATCTGACAACAGCAATTGATCAAAATATTAAATTGGAAAGCAACCAAAGGGGTAAAAAATTAAAAACGCTTAATGTCTGACATCTGTTCTGTGAAAGTCGAACATGATGCAACTTGGATTCTGTGCAAACAACATATTACAGTAAAGTAATTAGGGAGCTAAGCTGCACCTCACAGTAATACATCCAAAAGAAAATGAAACAAAGAAGTAACCTTACATCACTAAGAGATACGTGACATGGGATACACCCTGTGCACAAAAAGCTGTTGTGTACATCCCAATCACTGGTTAGGAATTCTAAACCATGTTAGAAATTTATGGCACCATGGATGTAGTCGGGTGCCGCGCGAGTTGGATGGTAATCAGCATGAATGCACCAAAGAACGGTTACAATTCAGTTAAGGTTGTATTTGCAATGTTGTTTGGGTCATACATTTAACGTTATCTCAACGTAATTTTATCAAAGCCATTCTAACTTTCAAAACAATTATGTTGATTTTAGGTTGGGAAACCAAGTACATTAAGTCCCCAATATACAAACAAGTTCCGTTCCGAGAGCTCAGTCGTAAGTCCTATTTGTTCGTAAGTCCAACAAACATTGTCTAGGTACTAGGATACTAACACATAATTGGCTATACACAGTATAAAAGTAACATGTCCCATGCTCTGGACCTTGTTCTTTAGAATTGTAATGGTTGAACAATTCATGTTAAAAGAATGAACAATGTCTGTCATCTTTTCTCCTCAATTATTTTCACTTTTGTCTCCATCATTATTCCTTGCTGCGTCTTAGCAGTACCAGCACTTAGCAGTACCAAGCACACACACGCCCTTCCACACTATAGACAACTTGTAAACACAATGAGCCTAATCTGCATGTCTTTGGACTGTAGAAGGAAACCGGAGTGCACAGAGGAAACCCACCAAGCACAACGACAACATGCGAACTCCATGCGCACGGACCCAAGGCCGGAATCAAACCCCCGACCCTGGAAGTGGCCACAGTGCTAGCCACTACGCCACCTACCACTCCTTTTTATAAAATATTAAATAAATGACTAATTTACCGTGTCAACACTGATACATTTTACAACTAAATAAATTCCTCGAGGCAGCACGGTGGTGTAGTGGTTAGCACTGCACCTCCAGGGTCCGGGTTCGATTCCCGGCCAGGCTTGCTTCCCGTCTCTGTGCGCATGGAGTTTGCATGTTCTCCCCGTGCTTGGTGGATTTCTACCGGGTACTCCGGTTTCCTCCCACAGTCCAAAAGGTTAGGTTGATTGGCGTTCCCAAATTGCCGTAGTGTATGTGTGTGTGCCCTGCGATAGATTGGCACCCTGTCCAGGGTGTACCCTGCCTCGTGCCCTAAGCATCCTGGGATAGGCTCCAGGTCCCCGTGACCCTGAATACAGGATAAAGCAGTATAAAAGATGAGTGAGTGAGTGAGTAAATTCTTTGATTTATTATTAGTCTTAGGTTATATGGATAATACTGACATAGTACTGAAACAATAACTTATGATTAACCAATCCATTAGAATAAACTTGTGATTTGTCTTCCAGCCAGAAGTACTGACAGAACTGACAAAAACTTAATCAAAACCTTCTGACTGATCGGATTTGCGAATTCAACAGCGCTGTTGTACAGGATAATTCTGTTTAAAAGATCGAGATGAGAGGGGACAGATCCTGAAATCAGTTTATTTTAATGTAATCAGTTCTCGACGCATTGCAGACACAGTCAGTACAGTAAAACAAATAACTCAAAACTCCACAAATTGACGGATTCACAAAAAAGTTTTGGAGACTTTTCAGATTTTTTTTTTCTTTGTTGGGATTTCTGGCCAGAAGTACAGTCCTCCCACAGACATGCAGTGTAGGCCGATTGGCATTTACAAACTGCCTTTAGTGTATGATTTGGTGTCTGCTTGTATGTGTATTGCACCCGTAACGGGTTGGCACAACATCCAGGGTGTGCCCTATGCAACACTACACAGGATAATTGGTATAGGAAATAAATGGAACGATGGATGGATAGGTTTCTGACCTAATACATGCATACACACAGCAAAATGTAACAGAATCCTTATGGCTAAAATAGTTCTTGGTTGCATTTTTTTTTACAGAACCTTAAGAAATTTTACATTCACTAGAGATTTGGGATGGTAGTGAAGCTTGTTACTGGACGGACACAAGTCTCTTACCGGGCACCATACACACATTTACACCTATGGGCAATTTAACACATACATTTAGCCTACATGCATAGTTTTGAGAGTAGGAAGGAAACAAACAGGACCAGATCAAACTGGCAACCTTGGAGCCGTGAGGCGGCAATGTTACCCTTTATAAAACTGTGCCCTCTTCATTCTGATCATATTTATTGGAACTCTCTAGACAAATTGAATCATTTATCTTACCGGGCATAAGGGACAGTGTGTGCTTTGAGCTTGTTGGAGAAGACCACGCTTACACACACATACCAGACAATCGATCGATCGTGTAATCATGGTCCAGAATGATCCCATTCTGAACAACAAAACTAACGAGGGGTGAGTCAGCATTTAATAGTGTGTGTGATTCAGCGTCACTGACAGCAAGTACACGCAGGTGCAAAAAAGAAAAAAGGCTCTCTGACTCAAATGTCTTTAATGATGTCTCACATCTGTGCAGGACAGACAAACATGTCTTTGTGAGAGAGGGTTATTAAACCCATAACATGAAGATGTTGCTTCTTTGCTACCTGTAAACAATTCACTCCTATGGGCTTTCTTTCTCTCATTGGACCGGCGTGAATCAATGACCCGATGTTTAGTCAACGTCGACAGAGCCATGGCAACAGTAACTCTGGAACGGGGTCAAAGAGCCAATAGGAAAACAGCAGGCTACATGCGGAAGCTGCTAACAGGCTAACAAGGGAATTAGAAAATGACGGTTATTTTTACTCCTGCCTCATAAGAGCACAACACAATGGAACAAAAAGAGGAAAGAAAACAGCTCAGTGGCTTACATCACACCTACAGAAATCGTCCCCATTGGTTCTGTTAATTCTAAGGCCTAATGGACTGTCCATCTATAACTGAACAAAAAAACATGGTCAAATCATATCTCAGATAAAGTTTACTCAAACATCTAAATAAAATTAAATGACGTAGATTAAATGAAAGAAATGGAAACAATGTTTTACTGTGACAGGCTGCAAAGTATCTAAAGATACAACTTAAAAATTGATTGTTTATGTAACAGCTTCAGCAGCAACCTCATTTGTCCTCTCATCTGTTCCAACCACTCATCCATTCAGCAGCACCAGTATACTAATCGCCAGCCTGATCAGCATCTGCACCTGTCTCTCACTGGATCATGCCTTAAATTAGATGTTTTTATGCTTTTATGTGGCTTAACAAACATATGAAAATACACCTGTACAGGGAGTGTGAAAATAAGAGACAACAAGTACTTGCTGGAGAACTATTCCTCAAGAATACATAAAAAATACAAGACAGTCTGACTCTGGCTCAAGACTTATGTATAGTACAGTATGTGTGACCATGAAAGAAACTCGTACAGTAAGTCTTTATAATTTTTTATATAATTGACTACAAGGCCAAGCTTACACACACTAAGATAAAAAAGTATGATAATATTAAAGGAAAACCTTTAACTTCTGTCAGTTGCCACCTAATAGACAGATCTTTCTTATGATATGACACCTACGCTTACATTTAGTAGCACTGTGGCAGATATCCTTACAGTGGAACCTCGGATAACGAGTAACGCGGTTTACGAGTGTTCCGCAAGACAAGCATTTTAAATACATTTTGACTTGAAAAACGAACATTGTCTTGGTTTACGAGCACCGAGTATCATGTATCACGCATGCGCTTCTTGTTTTGACGCCGAGCGTCACGTGAT
>JAOVVA010000010.1:5566846-5583244 GCA_028565275.1 Leiocassis micropogon
CATGTTAGATGTTTTGGAGATAAAGTCAGAGAGGCCAGATTGAGGTGGTTTGGACATGTTCAGAGGAGGGATTGTGAGCATATTGGTAGAAGGATGCTGAGGTTGGAACTGCCAGGCAGGAGGTCTAAGGGAAGACCAAAGAGGAGATTTATGGGATGCAGTGAGAGAGGATATGAAGTTAGTTGGGGTGAGAGAATAGGAAGCAGAGAATAGGGTTAGATGGAGGCAGATGATTCGCTGTGGCGACCCCTGAAAGGGATTAGCTGAAAGACAAGGAAGAAGAAGGTGTAAAAAGTGTGTTTTCATATGTGTATACTCATTTATTTGCGCTTATTATAAGGGATACAAACCCAGTTTTGTCTCAGGTCAGTCTCAGTGAGAGCAGGTGCTTAAACAGCAAGTAATTTCGAGTAATTACATACATAAGTGGATTAAAATCAATACAAAAATAAAATTATATAGAGCTAGTCCGGAAGGTGTCAATACTTGCCTTATTTAGAAAATGATGTTTGGAATAAATAGACAGTAAAGAGGAGAGAGAGAGAGAGAGAGATTCACCTGTGAAATAGGTTGTGTGTGGGGCATAAGGTCATAACTGTGTGTAATAATAGCCAGGCCAGTGCAAAATGTCCCATATGTCCTTATGTGCTTGGCTCTGTACCACTACTCTGGCAGAAAACACTTACTAAACACACACACACACACACACACACACACACACATATTGTGAGTGCACACACACACCATATGGAAAGGACTTGTCTAAATTTACCCTTTGGCCCAAAGTCATAACCTTGACTCATAATACACAAGGCTTTACCAAACTACATCCACAGTTGCTCAACCAAGCAAAATAATTTAGTACTTTCAAACTGAGACACCTCAAACATCATCGCACCGGAACACCACATATACACGTCCTGTCAGAAACCATCTACCCATAGTCACTTCCACCATATGGCAGCTCTTCTCAGACTGTCTCCAGTCATCCATCAAAAACAACAAACACAACACACACACACACTACGTGTATATGTGTCTGAAAAGCAAGACACCACACCCGTCATGTTGTCATGGTGACCGAAAGTAACAGACTCATGGTTGGATAGTCTCAACATCTGCTACACTCACATGATTACGCTAAAAGCATGGCATTGTGGGTACTGATTGCAAAACATTCAGTAGCATTAGAGGCAATACAAGAGACAGAATCAATCATTTTCATCCTTACAGTATTAACACATGCACACTCCTTACTGTCACAACACACACACACACACACACACACACACACACATACACTCCTAATCCCCAAAACATTTAGCTCATGCCCAAATCCAGCGCAACCCTGACCAGGATAAAGTGCTTACTACAGAGGAAGAAATGAAATATGTATGATGTTTTGTTGTGAATTATTCATTCTTTGGAAAATGATTAAGGTCTAGGACTCAGTGTTTAACATCCTGTGTAAGAATTTGAGATACTGATAATGTGTGTAAGCAACTGAAAAACCCATTTTTGTCAGTTCTTGATGCTTTTTCCTTTCTCAAACTCTTAAATCGAACATTTCTGTTTGTAGTTGTGATATCTCCAGAACAGCAAGCACAATAACAAGCCATTGTGGGGATGGTCTGTATGGCTGTATGATGGCTTTACTGTCTGTTACCTTGAAAACAACAAACTGATCTTGAGAGAGAAGATAAAAACCACAGTGATGGAGTTCTTTTTAACAGCATACACACAGTATCTTAGTGTTTCAAATGCATGAACAAAAACTATGCAACCAGTTTCGTATGTATTTTATATTCCATTTGTTAAATCATGCAAGCTATAATGATTATTTCAATCTCATCCTCTACAGCGCTTATCTTGTACAGGGTCACGGGATACCTGGAGCCTATCCCGGGCGCAAGGCACCTTGAACCAAGTGCCAGTTCTTCACAGGGCACACAAGTACACACGATTTGGAAATGACAATTAGCTTAATCTGTCTTTGAACTGTGGGAGGAAACCCACCAAGCACAGTGAGAACATGCTAACATCATGCACACAGACCTGAGGTGGGAACCGAACCCTCGACCCTGGAAGCGCGAAGACGAAGGGTAAACCATTATGCCAATATGCCCCCATAATGATCATTAATGATTTTTTTTTTCCTTTTTATTTTACAATATCTAACAAGTTTTAGTCATCATTAACACCACTTTATCAAACGTTTCTCACAGAACAGCAGTGCTCCAATTGGACCAAAATTTGATATATATTTTATAATAGTTTTGACAAAAAACTGGAATTAGTCTTCAAAATTCTTCTTAAGCCCATTTATACCACAAGCAAATCTCTATATGTCTAGATCCACAGTTCTAAATACTTACTGTACATACTTTGTGTCAAAACTAATTACATTCGGGCTCCCAAGTGGTAGGTCAAGAGTTCAAACCCCAATGATTCCACTGCTATTTTTGGTTGTAGAAGCTAAGGAAGCAAAAATCGGTTGTGTTCTTGGGGTGGGAGGAGCATATTTTCTCTTTCCCCTGTCAATGACAATAACACTAACCAATCAGTGGCATGTGTGTGACATCTGCTCAGGTATGCGACAATATGTAAATCCTTTGAGAGTGCGTCTTGCATGAACTATGTGTGTGTGTCCATCCTCCACAGTTGGTAGCTTTTGTGTGATAAGGAATAGCTGGCTCATGGGAGGCAACCAAATTATTGAAGAAAATGGGACAATTTGAGTTTAGAACAAAATACAAGGACAATACCAAAAGTAATACAAAATTAGCAAAAAGGCGAGTTGGGTTCAATGATGGTCCAATGCATCGCTTGTGATGGAGACTATGTTAAGTTGTACCTTTTTAATTAGAGGCAGAGTTGTTCTAACATTGTGTGCGATTTGAATGACCTTCATCAGTTAATAAAAAGTTTTACCCACTTTTGCATTACTTTTGATCTAACTTTCATATATAAAAGTTTGGATGTCAAAGGATGTCATAATAAGAATGAACCCCTCTGAGATGTGTTTATCCTAACAGCTGATTAGAAAAACAGGTGTCTCAGGATGCGGCGAATAACAGTGTGTAAGCAATCTTGAAATATCGAATGCAAATATATTTAAATCAAATCTGATCATAAAGCATGTTTTCATCAACATAATCTGGTGTATCAGTACAAGCAAGCTCATGTCTGCTCAGAAGACATGTAAATTTGATTTCAACAACCATGAATCGCAGTAAGATCATCATTTATATAAAAATAGCACAAGCAGCAGGGAAGCCAGTCTGAGTTTCAGAGCGTCGTCTGGCAAAGTTTGCACTCAACATTCTCTCTATTTTTACTAAGATTAATGTACTGGCACATTTCGCTTGGGTCGCTCGCAGCAACAGCAGGTCAACAAGCTTGTTTTGTCTCAATATTTTGCCCTTAGAGGTAGGCAAGCAACACAGGCATGACATTTATTCACACAATGCAAGGCTAAAGAAAATGAGCGAATTTCAAGTAGTACTTAGCTGTTCTGTAATGTGGTTTCATATTAACAAGAGCTCCTTTTTTAGTCTAAACACACACACATGTGGTTCATCTCACGGTATGTCTCCTGCCAATCTAGAACAGCAGGGTTCCACTTTATCTCATCTCCACTTTTTTAATTTACCCCTCAATAGCTCTCTTTCTGCACACATGCTCTCTCCCTCAGCAGGCCTTTGCACTACAATGCAGCATGTTTATTAGCGATGTTCAGGAGAGAACTCTGACTCAAGTGCACTTCTAACAGAAAAACTTCAGCAGAAGTGCAGAAACACACAGTCACTCACTCACACACGTACACTCTGATGTCAGGAAGTGCCTTGCACCACAGCTGAGAGGAATTTTCTTTTCCTCTCCCTGCCAGTGTGAGCGGATGTGGGGGTATGTGTCTCTGTATGTATGTATGTATGTATGTATGTATGTATGTATTTATGTATGAATGTGTGTATGTATCAGGGAAATGTGTGTAGGACTGTTGCAAAGTAGGAACAGAGAACAATCTCTGTACCAAAAATTTCAAAGCTTTGTTCATTTATTTGTTTAATTATTTTCCATTCTGGCTTCAGCACATGACTCTGGGACAATGAATGTGAGGCAGGAACATACCAAACATACAAATGAGGACATTGAGCAAAGACACATTTACACCTATGGGGCAATTTTAAGTCGGCAATCCATTGGCATATGGAATAAAATCACTGTCAAAAATAAATGTACGTAATTCAAAACATGTGTGCGTAATTTTCATTTACTCGTGCGTAATTTAACTTTGTCAAGAGTTGGATTCCAAAATCTACGGCCACGGCAGTTTACAGATACGTACAGATTTTGTGCGTTTGTTAGAGTACAACTTCAAAATGTACGACTATGACAATTTAGAGATACAACGCTTGTTTTCACAACAGCTCCATTACACGCACAACACGCGAACACAACCACGAAGCGAGGCGTGCAAAACTACTGTCAAAAATACGTCATCAAGGTTACAGGCATTACTATCAGAGGGAAGATTAATCAATTCCATGATATGTGCCCCATTAGCGTTTTAAACCACAGGCGCCAAAATGGCGGATAGCCATGGCGGATGGTGAAAACAAGCGTTGTATCTGTAAACTGTCATAGTCGTACATTTTGAAGTTGTACTCTAACAAACGCACAAAATCTTGTATCTGTAAACTGCCGTGGCCGTAGATTTTGGAATCCAACTCTTTACAAAGTTAAATTACGCACGAGTAAATGAAAATTACACACAAATGCTTTGATTTACGTACATTTATTTTTGACAGTGATTTTATTCCATATTGGCAAGCACTGTTAGGGAAAAATTAGTTACACAGACAGAACATCTGTATAAAACCTAAATGGATAGAGGGATTGATGGATGGATGGATTAACAAATAAATGGATGGATTAGTAAATAAAAATTTATAAATGGATGGATGGACTGATAGAAGGTGGATAAACGATGGATGCACTAAATAATGAAATAACAGATAAATGGATGGCTAGATGGATACATGCTGCTTTGTAACATTGTCTATTTCTAAAAGTGCTACAAAAAAATTTTAATTTGGATTGATGAATTGTATGATGGATAGATTATTGGATCAACTGATGGATGAATTGATTTATGGAGCATTGATGACTGAAGAACCAACAGATGGATGGATGGATGGATGGATGAATGGATGGACGGATTGATGAACAGATTAATAGATGGTTAAATTGATAAATAAATGAATACATGAATGGACAGATAGGGGGTTTGGAGGTAAAGGTTTTGGGATGCTGAACTGGAGGTCCCCGGTTCGAGCCCAGAGGCTGCTGGGCTGCCCATACTGTTGGACCCTTGAGATAAGAGCCAAAATACCCCCATGGTTAGATTGACAGAAGGATTTATGAAAGATTGATTAATTAATTGATGGATGAATAAATTTATGATGGGTTGATACATGAATGGATTGCTTTTGAAGTAGACGGGTGGATAGATGAATTAATAGATGAATAAATGGATTGAAGAATGAAAAAAGTTGCATTGTTAAAAAGCACTATAAAATAAAATAAAATCGATAGATGGATGGATGAATGTATTAATAAATGAATTAATCTATAGATGGATGGATTAATTAAATTAATTATTAATAGAGGGTTGTATTAACAAATCGACTAAATAATCAGAAAAGTAGATGTAAAGGGACTGACAATAGCATGCATCATTTACATGAAACTCTCCTTCCCCACTCTTATGCCTGTTAGTCTAACTGTACTGTAGGTACATTAGTAGGTTTGTTAAAACACTGCAGAAAAGTAAAAATCTCAAATAAAAAAATAGTAGTTAGTTTAAGTTCAAATAAGTGAGCACCAGAGCAATGAAGCTCTTTTAACCCAGACAGACTAAATCAAGGTAGTTCTGTGATATGTATAAATTTTTGGATAAACCCTAAACATTCAAGCTAAGCAGAATTTAAAGCCAGCTGGATAGGCCAGTGGGATAATGGTAGTGGTCACTGTAATTTGTCTTCCACTGGTGAGAATGTGGGGTTAATTGCTTTGAGCTGTGCATATTTGAAATGTGTGTTTGGTTGGTGAATCATCTGTTAGTGATGAGGAACTCTATTCAGAATGTAACCCCTTTGGGTTTTCTCTGAACAATTCCCACTGACAATGTACTCTGATTAAATAGGCTTAATGTGTTTTCGGAAAAAGCCACACACACACACACACACACACACACATACACACAGCAGACAAAAAAGTCAGAGAGGAAAAAGTTTCTTAGAAACACATTAATACCATGTCTAGCCTAAAGGGGATGCCAATTATTGAATTCCTACAGACATGATTTAAAGCTGGGCTTAATCTTGGCCCTAAAAGACAAAATGGACAAAACTACTGAGACTCCCTATGAGGCGAGGTTTATTGATTAGTGGCAAACTGCCTCAATTTAGGACACAAAACTGCTTCAACTTTGGACTGGACAGAAAGTAAGTTTACTTTTTTTTCACCTTGATAAAAACACCACCATAGTTTCTCCAAAAACAAATATACACAGTTTTGGACACAGAACCAACAGTTACAAGTTGGCGAAGATGTACGGTATTTTGCTCCCAGAGCATGGTTCTGGTCTTGACAGGTTGTACTGGCACTATTGTGTATCATCTAGTGTATCCTCTGTTTGAAAACTACAGAAGGGAACATGGGCACAAAGCTCATCAATTGCATTAGGAGTCAGACGGGGAAAAAAAGATACCCATATTATTTCTCTCCCTCGCTGTCTAACCAAACTCAAGTCTTGAAAGAGTGCTCTACAGAAAGCTTGCTTAAAGTTTTTTTTCTCCCCCGCAAAAGCCATCTAATATTAACCAAACGTAGCTCGATCATGTGGACATTGTACGCTAAAGGTGCTGTTCAGTCTTGATGCAGTAAAAAGAAATCTGTACAGTATATGCTTAGAGAGCCTGCCTGCAATATAATTCTCATCTAGATTTATGTGTGTTGTGGATGGGGGGGTTAAATTTGTTTAAACGTTATTTTGAAGAATGTTGAAGCTAAGAAAAATGCCGTTCACATTCTGTTACTGCCATAGAGTCACTCCAGCAGGAATACGTCAACCGTGATACATTTTTTTTTTTTTTTTAAAGATTTTTCCAGATTTTTTCCAAAATTTTTTTAGTCATGTCCAATTCCTCCCCGTCACTAGGGGGCTCCCACATTAAGCTACTACTACCACTCAGTCGGGAGGGCCGAATACTATCATGTGTTTCCTCCGAACCACGCCAACCGACCGCATCTTTTCGAACTGCTCGCTCACGCACCATTTGGAGCGGCGTAACACACTCGGAGGACAACGCTATCCGCTCCTTCTGCTTGCGTGAGCTCACAGACGCCCTTGATTGGCTGTAGAGCCGTGATTAATGTGGGAGCACTAAGTAGCTCTTATCCAGCCCCTCTAAGAGAGTTCGGTCAATCAGCTCTCTGTAGGCCTTCTGCTACGAGAGGTTACAGCATGACCCGGGATCACTTGCAATCTCCGGATGATAGACGAGCACTTTACCATTGCGCCACTCAGAGGCCATTCGATTTGCATGTTGTGCAAGCGTTGTGTTATATACTTAACAAAGCCGTGTGCGATCCTGTAGCTCAACCTGTTTAAGTTCGATACGTTTTTTTTTTCCCATTTGCTTCTACGATCACTTGCAGGGGGTTTGCTGTATACGGGAATCATGATGCGCTTAGGATAATAATTTCGAAAGAAATTACACATCGATTTTTGTACAAGAAACAAGAGATGCACTTGCTGTGTGTGGAAAGCTGTTGTGTTTGCTTTGTCTGGTTCTGTCTGCTATTATTGTAATGTTATAAACCTTAAGGGATGACTGACTGGCATGTGATCGGTTATACACGTTAAACGGTGCATAGCATGTATTTCATGTCCCGAAGTGAAACTGAAACTGGTAGAAGAGGAGGCTGATGATGCCAAAACGCAACACTTTGTCCTTGATCTAATTTGCTGCCAATATTTTCTCCGATTCACGATTTACAAAAAAATCACAATAAAAGCATGAGTTATGAGCAAACTGTTGTATGGGTAGTTATAGCTTTTTGCAAAATCACACACAATTCACATTCATAATTAATAATTTGACATATGCTTTTGGCTTTTGTGCTTTTTAACACCATTGTTACTCGAAGAAAACAAGCACAAAATATTCTCTATTGCAATATTATTTGCTTCATGTGAAAAAAAAATTTTTCTCAAAACTGCAAAAATGTTGATGAGTTCTCTCATTTTCCTATTAACCTGTTCAAATGTAAGGTGATGAGAGCAAACAAATTGCATTATAATATGTAATAACATAGTGTCCTTCATCACACTGATCCACTCTGCTTACACAGTGTGCTATCACACACTCATTGTTAGGCAGGGAGATGAGTGTACATGTGTTGTGTATGAAAACGAGAGTGTATCAGGGAACAGAAGGGCAGAACAACAATCACGGCCGTTTAAATATTTACCGGGCAGTAAGATCGCTCGGCTCAGAGGGAGGGCAAAATCATTTTCCTCTGTTAAACACCTACACTACAGAGGAGCGTGAGATGAAGAAAGAAGAGAGCGAAAAACAAAGAAAGTAACTTCTTGTGTGAAAGCTTCGGTGGATTATCCTATCTGCTGCAGTTAACTTATCTGACATGAACACACACACACACACACACACACACACACATAATGGGAAAGAGTCGAAACGTTGCCACAGAAATAATAGAATGACTAAAAGACTAAGATGAAGTGGATGAATGAGTGAGTGACACAAGGGAGACAGAGAAGATAGAGATAACACAGTTTAATCTTTCACCACACACACACACACACACACAGAGCATACATATTTATACTCAATCACACAGTTCACACACATCCCATTATCACCGTTATAATGTTTTCTCTCAGACAGACTTAATTTGAAGTTGATCACACAAAAACAAATCAGAGGAATTTAATTACCTCATCATAATTACACCTGTAATTACTATCATACACACACCATGTCCTGCCCCCTGCTAGAATTCTCTCCAGAAAAGAGAGGAAAACCCCTTGTAAATAGGATGTTAACGAAACAACATATAGAGGTGTCGACATATTTTTGGCTATTTCTGGTAAATGGCTAAAAACAATGCTCTTTAAGTTTTCATATTAGTGTTCCTACAAAGTGCAGAAGATGCTTCAGAGCAATCCTTACTTTTGTGCAATTTTTTAACCAATCTCACTTGGCAAGCTGTCATTTCGACACCGAAAAATATACAGTGCTGCTAAGTCAGCTGTCAAAACGCGCTGTCATTTCACCGCAGTAACATGACACACCCTAATATCAACAGACTGGCCATTATGAAAAGCTATGGAAACTCAAATAACTGCATGGTGAAAAGAAATGCATCTCAGAATCCATAACAGTTTGAACCTTAACACTGAGTTCAACATCTGTCAAGCAAGAAGATACACAGATCAGCCATAACATTATGACCACCACCTTATACTGAGTAGGTCCCCCTTCTGCCACCAAAACTTCCCAAAGCCATCAAGGCATGGAGTACACTGGACCTCTAAAGGTGTGCTGTGATATCTGGCACAAAACTGTCAGAAGCTGTTGTGTAAGTTGCGAGTTGGGGCTTCCTTGGATCTGACTTGTTTTTCTAGCACATCCCACAGATGCTTGACCAGAATGAGATCCGGAGAATTTGCAGGCCAAGTCAGCACCTCAACCTCATTCTTGTGTTTCTCAAATCATTTTTGAAGCGTTTTTTGCAGGATGGGGGGTTGTCCTGCTGAAAGTGGCCTTTCCATGAAATGGCACATGAATGGCAGGACACAAGGGTTCAGGAGAACTTTGCCTAGGGCAGCACACTTCATCCGCCAGCTTGCCAGCTTCTGAGAGCGCATCTCAAACATGATTCATCAGACCAGGCCACTTTCCTCCATTGCCCCCCATGATCCAGTTCTGATACTCATGTGCCCATTGACCTGACCGGTCTGTTCCTATGCAACCTTACATGCAACAAATTGTGATACACTGTACACTTCTGACATCGTTGTATCAAAACCAGCTTTAACTTTTTCAGCAATAAGAGTTACAGTAGCTCTTCAATTGGATCGAACAAACCGGGCCAGCCTTCGCTCCACACAGGCAATAACTTGGTCCTGCCACTGCAGAATGGGAACATCCCACAAGACCGGCAGTTTTGGAGTTACTCTGACTCAATCGTCTAGCCATCACAATTTTGTCCCTTGTCAAAGTCGCTTAAATCCTTTCGCTTGCCCATTTTTCTGCTTTCAACACATCATCTTCGGGAATAACTCACTATTATTCACTTCACCTGTGGCTGGTACTGTAGGTGTAAGTCTGAATCAGGCTATAAGTGAGCACAGAACCACCCTCGCTACACAGCCGAAGTATGGAAAAACACCAAGTGATTTGTATGAGTAGTCGTTGATCAGTTTAGCATACGCACAACACTTACTGTATGAACAGTCATTTTTCAGAGAAAGCAGAGAGAGCAGATGTGTTTATACCTGTGTGAGTCCGTGTGAGTTTACTGGGTTTAAATTAAGTATTCTATGATCAATTAAATGAAGTGTTTTAAGTATATTTGTGTGTTTTTAAAAGATCGTTTACCAAAAGTTTGCTACTGCAGTACAGAGTGACTCGAAGCTCAAATTTCTGTATCATGCTGTGAGCAGCTTGGACAGCAGTCTGGAGCATCACAGCGAGCTTCAGCGCCCACACAATGTCCATGCTGTTCTTTTATCAGTGTGGGTGGAAAATGGCTGTCATTAGCCTGAAAAGCTCAACAATGTCACACTATTGGCGTCCAATCGATAATGCAGAGGGAGACACAGTCATTATAAACAAGCCGGGCAATCACCACTAACATTCAGCACGGAGGAATCAATAACCGTAATCTCCACCAGCAGTGTTGCTCAGAGTGAACACTGTCATTCCAGCGAGATCGGGATCTACACAGCTTCAGAGAATAAAGGCCAATCAGTGGGTG
The DNA here is from genome assembly GCA_028565275.1 of Leiocassis micropogon. Taxonomy (NCBI): domain Eukaryota; kingdom Metazoa; phylum Chordata; class Actinopteri; order Siluriformes; family Bagridae; genus Leiocassis; species Leiocassis micropogon. The sequence continues at coordinate 5,577,920 of JAOVVA010000010.1, forward strand.
ATTATTACAGCTGAAGCCTGATGTTCACTTTTGATTTAAGCACCAGGTGCATGCTGGGGTTGGCTACTGCTACAATCTGGTTTGGGTAGACTTGGGGGCTGAGGGAATACATTTATAAAAGATGTAAAGGTAAGTGATAACAGGTAGTATAAAAGTGTAAAGTTAAGGATTTGTTCCACAACATTAAACATAAGCATAAATGATAAATAAGAATGACATTTTATCGCTGTCAAACACTTTGGAACATGCCATTATTGGAAAATAGACAGATTTGGCATAGTAATTCCTCTTTGTGGCAAAAAAATAAATAAATCATACATCACAAAAGAAAGAAAAAAAAAAAGCTAAAAGAACAACATCATTCGAAGAATGGAAACATTAAACATGCATACAGAACAGTTATCTAAGTTGAGCCTTACTGGACCTTTCGGGAAAAAATCTACCCAAACAAACAGCCGGGTTGGAGTGTGGCACAAAAAGGTCACCGTACCTCACGTTAAAGTCGCAAAGCACATAGAGCCATATGACACATAGGCATAAAGCAGCACTGGATATCATCTGCACCGTAGCCTGTACACTATACATAATGCAAGAGTAATGGCTTGCACTCTGTTCTCTGCTGATCAGTCAGGAGATGTGATCCACTCGCTCATGTGAATTTGGTAAAATCTAGTCATTAATACTGACAGAGGTCGCATACAGAAATAATGAAACTTTGCCATTTCAACCTCCCTCCATTTCACTCAATCACTCTGTCTCTCTCCTGAGAAAACAGCACAGCTGCTTACTGAATTATTAAAGCTGTTACAAACCTACAAACACACACACACACACTCAAACACACACATACACACACCACTATCCATTTCTGTGGCCTGAGGGAGCAGGGAAATAATGACCAATTCAACTGGACATGGTTATAGATGCTATAAACACAAGGACAGAGGGAGCAGGGTGAAGGGGAAAGAAGGAGGAGGGTAGGAGGCAGCTGGGATAAGAATGAAAAAAGTAGGGATTGAAAAAGAAGGGCAAAAAAAGGACAAAGATTGTCATCTCTTTTTGCTCGGCTCAGGAAAGCTCTAACGAGACGAGTGTTGAATTATTTACAGTTAACAATTAGTTCTAACCGAATCTGACAAATGATTTCTAACTATGCACTTGTAATAAAAATGTACACACACCAAAGACAAGCATTAACATATTTACATGAGTAGTGTGTGTTCTGCCTAAATAGAGACTCATTCATATTCAAATCATTTATACACTACTGTGTCGAAAACACAGACGAGAGGTTATAATCTGATATTTTACCATAAAAGTTCCAAATATACTCAATATACTCACGTTATAATCGTGTTTTGGAGGACATTATCTCACATATATAAAAAATATATATAAAAAATTTGCATATAAATAATATGTACACTGAGGACATAAATCTTTTTATTAGTATTTTTCTACCCTGTAAGGTATAATGATTTAGCTTTTACACAGAAAATTCATTAAAGCAAGCAAGTATCTCATTAAACTCACACAGAACCGTTCCTACCTGAAGGTGCTTGCACCACTAAATGTTCCATTACCATAACAATCTCCCATGCTGCTTCGCAGAGCAGAAATGTCAAATCATTATCAGAGGCTTTCCAGACACCCCAGTACCCTGATGGAGCACAGCCTCTGTCCACACACACACACACACACACACACACACAAAACATACAGATGTATAAAAAAAAATATTCCTTCCGCATTGCATATTAATTATTTTTATTACCATGTGATCAATATTTATTTTGTTGCTCTTTATGTAATGGATACTGTTATTTTGTAATTCAAAGTGCAGCATGGTGGTGTAGCGGTTAGCACAGTGGCCTTGCACCTCCAGGGTCCAGGGTCCATCGATTTGTCCCTTGGGTCTGTGCGTGTGGAGTTTGCATGTCCTCCCCGTGCTTGGTGGGTTTCCTCCGTGTGCTCCGGCTTCCTCTCACAGTCCAAAGACATGCAGATTAGGTTCATCTGCGTTCCCAAATTGCCCATAGTGTGTGTGCCATGCAACGGATCGGTGCCTCGTGCCCTTAGTCTCCTGGGAACGGCTCCAGGCCCCCACACAGGATAAGCAGTGTAAAAGATGAATGAATGATTTAAATGTTAGCTTTAATCTTTCATCTGCATCTAAAGTTTCGAAATCTTTAACATCTTTTTCTCTCTGGTGAGCAGTTTCCTACATTACCCACAATGGCATACAACTGCTGATAGTGGCACTGCTGGGATTTAGCCCTCTATCTACTTTTATCTCTATCTTAAGACACTAATGCATCAGTGGTTCTGATGTGTAGTTTGTTCAGCTTTCACCTACTCATCTGTACGCTCTGTTTAAACATATCTATTTTCTTTTTTTATGCTGTATAACTTTAAGTTGCAGGCTTGATTCTTGCATTTACTGATTTGCCTGTGTAAAGGATTAAGTAAATGAACCGGTATAGTTTTAAAAGTCTGCTTCAATAGGGCTAATGACTTTCCTGTGTGTGCTATCTTGGCTTTAATGAAACACCTCCAGGCAGGGCTACTTTATAGTTATTCATGGTTTTAAACTAGCTTCCTCAAAAGTAAATATCAAACAGTTTCTTTTCTTCTGTATTGTGTATTCAGGTTAATAGTTGACAAAAGAAAATAAACCAAAAATGTATGATGTGAATTTCAAAGTCTGTGATTCTTTTATTTTTTTAATAAAATTGTATATATATTTTTTATTTCATTTTATTATTATTATTATTATTATTATTATTATTATCACATTTTAGTGAAATTAACAGTGTTTCACAATTCTGTAGTAGTCTTTCCAGGGCATTCGCCTCCAAATGGCCCAAAACATTGCCCCAACAAAACAAACCAACTCCTCCTCACACTGTCTGAGCAAGGTATGCTCTGTCCAAGTTTAATAAGAAAGAGACTTTGCTCTTAAAGTAAACTGAATCAACTGCAGGATGTATATAAAAAAGTGGCAAAAAGTGTATGAACACCTTGGAATTAATTTGGGTTTCTTCATCTAAGTCAAAAGAAGAGGAAAAACCCAAAATGCTTATGCTGATAACATACAAACAACTCTAATTTCCCATGTCTTAATTGAACACAACCCATTAAAAATTCAGAGCAACAAACAACAGTCCTGGAGGAAAAAGTAAGTACACCTATAGATTAATTACTTCACTGAAAGTTAATTCGGGTCAGTAGTTTGCACACCTGGAGTCCAATTAATGAAATGACTTTGGAGGTGTGGTTTAGACCTAAACCATACCTCAAACACTTTAAGTTTGCTGTGCATAAGTAAGATCTGCTGGTGCAAACAATGAAAAAAGAGCTCTCTAAAAACATTTGATCAAGAGTAGTTGATCTGCATGTGGCTGGGATGAGATACAAAGTGTTTAGGCATCCATCAGTCGACACAAATTTTCTATAAATGGAGACAGCTTAGTACTGTGGCTACTCTTCTTAGTAGTGGGCACCCAGCCTAGATGAAGTAGAAGATAAACCATGAGTAACAGCTAAAGACTTCAAGACATTACTTGCCATCATGGAGAAAAAAATGAATTCCCAAGTTTACCAAAATATCCTACAGGATAATATCAGGGTGGCTGTCTGCCAGCTGAATCTTAGAAGTTGGGTGATTCAGCAGGTTATTTACCTCCAGGTCCTGGGTTCAATTTCTGCATTAGGTCTGTGCGCATGGAGTTTGCATGTGCTCACTGTGCTTGGTGGGTTTCCTTTGGGTTTTCCAGTTTCCTCCCACAGTCCAAAGACATGCAGATTAAGCTAACTGACGTTACCAAATTGCCCAGTAGTGTGTTAATGTGCTTGTGAATGTTGACCGGAGGTCCTACCACAGTCGCACAAGATTGTTATATATACAATGGTCACCATTGGATCCCACGGTCCCTAGTTGGACTACAGAGATTACTAGATAGATGGATTCAGCTTGACAATGAGCCTAAGCACCAAAGTGAATCCACCACAGAATTGCTTCTGAAAAGGAAAACAGGGCCAGGGGTAACCCAACAGTTAAGGTGCTGGACTACTGATTGGAAGGTCCCACGTTCAAACCCCAGTACCATCAAGTTTCTAGTTTCAGTTTGGCCTCTAAACAAGGCCCCCTAACCACCAGCTGCTCAGATGTACAATGAGAAAAAATGTAAATTGCTCTGGATGAGGGCGTCTACGAAATGCCATATATGTAAAATGCACCTTTTGGAGTGGCCCAGTCAGAGCCCAGTCCATAACACCATAGGCATCCTGTGGAATGACTACAAGAGAGCCGTTCACACCAGACACCCTAAAACTGTACCAGAGCTGAAGCAGTTAAGCTGTAAAGAGGAATTCCTTGTGAACGTTGTGAAGCACTTGCTTGAAGTCATTGCTGCCAAAGGAGATTCGACCAGCTATTAACTCCAAGGGTTCATTTACTTTTTCCTCCAGCACAGTGAATGTTTAATGAGTGTGTTCAATAAAGACATGAGAAATTATAATTGTTTGTGTGTTATCAGCTTAAGCACATTGCTGTCTATTGTTGTGACTGTGATGAAGAGAAAATCAAATGTTATGGCAAATTAATGCAGAACACCAGTTAATTCCGAGAGGTTTTCCTTTCACTGTATCTTCTATGTGATCTTTTTTTTTTTTTTTTTTTAGATGTGGTAGGTTTTGTAGATTTACACAGAGTAACACAACGTTTAAAACAAGTCGTTTTTGTAATCTTCTAAAAGCACTGAAATGCTTTCTCTATGCTGGATGAGTTTTGTGATTTCTACCATTATTCATTTTATTACTATTACAACAAACAGATTGCTAGGTAAGAAACATTCTTAGATTTTTAGCTTTTGAGAGAATATGTCTTTGAAGACTAACATGCAGGTAGATTTCCTAGTTTTCATTAAAATGGCACCTTTTCTTAGAGACTAGCATTTGTTTTCAAGGTAGACCAGCATAGTTTTAGAGAATATTTACAAAATTCTTAGTAGGCTAGCATAATTTACAGGGTATTGTAGATTGTTTGATGCGATTTTCTTGTCCTACATTTCCGTGCAGCACAGCGCATTAAACCCTCCTGAAGCCCAGCTTCACTGGAGCTCTATGGGCAGCACAGAGAAACTTTTTTCACTGCAGAAAAGCTGGACGGTAATTGGATAAATGCACCAAAATCATCAATTCCAGGGAAGCTCAGCTTCTCTGGGAGTGAATGGAGCAGTGGGCGGGTCAGGACGCTGGGCTGCTGCATGATGATTGGAGGAGCTGTTAAAAGGGCGGAACCCCTTTTTTGATTGACAGCATGTC